>VZSR01000223.1:4892955-4911211 GCA_013398615.1 Brachypodius melanocephalos
TCTCTCCCTCATGGCTCCCCTTTCACTGTTCTCCCCTTCACAGTTCCTGCTCCTCTCTCTCCCCTCACACCCTTCAGGGCAGCAATGCCATGATTTCCCTTCATGCAGCTCAGCTGTGAGGGCAGAGGCCCGGCTCTCAGAGTGCCCCAGCACCGAGGGAAGGATTTCAGCTCGTACCTCAGTGGCTTTTTCCTCCCATCCCGCTGGATCAAGTGAGAAGTGGGGTGCCAGATCCAGCCACCGTGTCCTGCCTTACCATGGAGATGAGAACCCAGCGAGTGTCTCTGTACAACACCAGCACACTCTGAGGGGGAGCTGGTTGTTTTTCAGTGCTGTTCACGTCTTAGTTTGCTGCATTAAACATCAAGCCTGCTTTCTCCCAAACTCCAGAATGTTTCCCCTCAGCTGGATATTTGTGCTGAAACACAGAAGAACCTCTGTGGGCACCTGCCATGCTTCTCACACACCCTCAGTCTCTGCAGCACATCTGGGGACGGTAAGGCAGATATCACCTTTGTTGGAGAAATTACTTTTATTTTTCATGGGCTATGTGACAGATATAGCTGGTTTATAGCTGCACAGATAATTTGGCTTAACAGACCCCAGCTTGACCAGCCTAGCTCAAAGTAAAGAAGTCCCTGGACACAACAAGGATGGGTGGGATTCAAACCCAGTCAGACCTCACCAGCCCCTGTGAAGCACAGATACACCCAGATCATTGCCCAGTGAGCTGGGCAGAGCTGACACCCTTGACCAATCTTGTCTGTAAGCACGGGAAATTTGAAAACTCTATAAAAGGAGCTGCCAGTCAATAAACAAGGCTGTTGCTGCATGATCTCAGTGTGTGAATATCCTGTTCCTGTCTCCGACTCCATAGTGACAAGGCTAGACCTGATTAAGAGATAAAAGTGATGTCAAAGTTCTCTGTGCACCACGAAATGTATCATATTTGGCTTTTGTGTGCCAAACACTTCACAGATAAAATATGACAATGCCCACACGGATCCCAGAGAGGTTGTGGAGAGGAGCTCACATAAGGCAGCAGCAAATCCTTTAGCTTTAAGGGGCAATCTTCCTTAAAGATACTGCTGGTGCATTGCCTTGCCCTGTTTTTTTCACTTTAAAAGATTATTATTTGCAGCCCAGCCCCCACCTCCTCGCTTTAGTTGGCATAGTTTCTCCATGGAGCACAGGCTCCTCACAGGTACATTGGCAGAGCTGTTTCCCAACAAAGATCCTTCCAGAGCATGAAAAAAATCATGGCGGAAAAAATCCTGCCCTGATAATATTGGAGCTGCATTTGCATTGGGTTTAACAAACCCTCCCTAATTAACCTGTGTTGAAAAGTTGGAAAGGAGGTTGTTCAATAGTTATAGAAATGGTGACGAGGGATAAATGGGGCAAAATGTTGTTGTCACTTTCTTTATTGCAGTACAAGGGCCTGACCTGCAGGTTTGCAGGTGGGGTAGCAGGACAGGGGGATGCTCTATTTCAGACCCTGCTTTGGATGTGCTGGTGCTGATTCAACAAAGCACAGAAACCTCTGTGTCCCACACAGATTCTACAGGGAAGCCAAGTAAGGTATCTGCCAGAAAAGTGGGATTTGGCAAACAGCTCTATTACCAGGGGGTTGTCAAGTTCAATTACTTGTGCTGCTTCCAAGTCTGACAATAAGGACTGGGCATCTTTTTTGGTCTTCCTGTCTTTTAATGTGGACCTCATCTGAAAAATGTGAGGGGCAGAGCTGAACTGCAGCCTAAATCTGTGCAGTGAAACAGCTCTTTAACATCCATGTGATTTTACATGTGGACATTAGAAAATTGATGACAGATTCACTTAATTAAAGCTTTGGCTCTTGCAGGTCTTAGGCCCTTGCAGGTCTTAGGCCACTAAGTGTCTAATCCTGTGTATTTTAAGGGATTAAAGCATTACATGAGTTGTACAAGTTAATCAAATATATCGCCATTTAATTTTTAAGTCTTTTAAAAGATACATATTTACATGTCCTGCTATTAAGGATATGGTATTTGCAAGTAGTATAAACAGTCTGCCTGAGAGGAATAAAATTCATTTTTAAAAAGAGTTACTTAAAGCAGAAGCTTTGTGTTTAACCAGCCTTGTGCAAACCAGGCGCTGCTTAGCACATTCTTTGCAGTGAACTTGTAGGTGTCTGGTAAATTATTGAGCCTTGTGTTTAACAAGCCTTGTGTAAACCAGGCACTGCTTAGCACATTCTTTGCAGTGAACTTGTAGATGTCTGGTAAGTAATAAATTATTGAGCTCTGCTTTCGTGTCTCCTTGCAACTCTGAGGCCACTAGAAGCTTGCTGTCCACATGGACACTTTGTAAAACAGGCATGAAGAAAACACAGATGCTTATATTTCCACAGAATCTTTGTGTTAATTTATGACAAAGAATGGCATTACTTACCAAGGATCATGGCCAGTTGAGCAGGGAGGCACAAAGGCTGAGAAAGACATCAGCTGTAATATCTGATGTGAATGTTGCCTGTCCTGGCAATCTCCAAATCTCTGAAGTGCTTGTGATAATGTTAAGGATCTTCCCTTTCAAATTATTACTGTGGAATATGGTAGAGATTCCTGCAGCTTGGCCCGAGGGATTTCATGTGAGACAGAGAAATCTAATTTTTTTTTTTTTTAATATAGAGATTTCTTAATTTTATGTTCTATGAAACATTCAAATTCTAATGTTTAAGAGCAAAGATCCGTTGGAAGAATAAGCATTGACCAAGTCCAAGTTTAACCTATGTTTAATGGGTAAATATTAAATTCCTGTGTCTCTTCAAAGTCTACATGATATCCCCAAGTACAAGTTACTCATTAACTGATTAAGATAAATAGAGATTTCATTTGAAAATTTGTTTTTTTCCAAAATGGAGCAGAGAACATTGCTTGCATTGGTGGTCTTTTCCTCACTCATAGTGTTAGCAGAAACTCTTGATCAGAAGGTATTTGCTTTATTTTTATTATCAATATCTCATCAGAAGTTATTTGCTTTATTTTTATTATCAATATCTCATTTGCTCATTTGCTGATGTGCTGGTATTGTGGTAACTGGCCAGGTGGTGCAGGTAACTCCTCTGGTAACCACCTCCCGGGGAGACTTGGGTGGACCGTGTTGAGATTTTAGAGTTTTGGGTCCTTTTAAGGTCTTTTTGGTTGGTTGTTTGGGCTGTTGTGGTACAAATGTAGCAGGAGGCACTTGCAGATGTTTTTGATCATGCTCTTCCTTTGGGATGTAAGATACCAAATTTGAGAGATCAGTAGCTCTGCTTTGGCCACCAGATGAGGTTTGGATCTTGACACAGGACCAGGCAAGGACTATGCAGTGCCTGGAGGTTTCTGATGAATGCCTAATAATAAATATGGAATGGAAAAGAGGGAAGTAGAAAGTTATTTGCACTGTGTGGAGGAGCAAACCCTGTTTTGTACCATCACAATGGTGACTGATGGCATTGTAAAAACATCAGTATTAGAGAGAAAGAGAAAGCTTTAAGTCAGAAGATTTCTCTGTCCATCATGCCTATTTGGAAAAGTGTGAAGTGGAACTGAAATGCAGGTGGGTGTTTGGGGGCAGGCTTTCTAAGAGCTCATTCCTTCATCAAACTTTTTCGATAGCATCATCCAGGTAAGGATGGCTTGGGAGCAAAACCTGGATGTTTCTGTCTCAGTCTATCTTTTTTCCAGCCTGATATTGAAATCTACAGCCTCCATGTGGACTGCAAGGTCACATCACGATTTGCTCACACTGTCATCACCAGCAGAATTGTCAACCGAGCCAATGAGTCCCGAGAGGCCACCTTTGAAGTGGAGATACCTAAGACAGCCTTCATCACCAACTTCTCCATGTAGGACCAGTCCTTGCCTGTGGTGTCAAGGAGGCAGCTCTGGGGGGATTCATCTTTCTGCTCAGGAGCTGCTGGGCAAAGAACACAAAGAGGGTCCTCTGCAAAAATGCTCTGTGGGGCTAAGTAGTGGGCAGCCAAATAGAAAAAGAGGTGCCCAGGGCACCTGCTGCACTGGGTGGGTGACAGACATGTTCACTGGTAGTGTTTCTCCCGCTCCAGCCTCCTCAAGGCTCTGCAAGGAAAAGGGTGGTTGTTGTGGTGATGGCTCCTGGCATCCTCCTGGCTGGGGAGGGATTTGGGAGGAAACAGTGTCCCTTGATCACGCCCAGAGAGCCACAAAAATCTTCTGATGAGTTCCTTTCCCCAGTGCATTCCTTCTAATATTAATTAATTTTTATGGAAACCAAACAGGTCCATGGATGGTGAAGTCTACCCAGGAATAATAAAGGAGAAAGCTGCTGCTCAGAATGAGTATGACACGGCAGTCTCGCAAGGACAGAGCGCTGGCCTCGTCAAGTATGTTGCTGTTCTGAGTAAGACTGCTCCAACACCCCTCCTTGGCTTCCTGTTGGGCTGGGGGCAGATGAAACCCTGGGCACAGCCACATCTCAGTGCGGACAAATGTGAAAATCAGTCTTGGGTTCTTGGTGGGAGGGATGAATGTGTCTTTGTGTAGATAGATAGGTAGGTAGGTAGGTAGGTAGGTAGGTAGATAGATAGATAGATAGATAGATAGATAGATAGATAGATAGATAGATAGATAGATAGATAGATAAAGAGGGGTTTTTTACATAAATATAAATTTACATATATATGATTTATAGGTGGTCCTGCAATGGGCTCCAGTAGGAAGCATCTCTGTTTAGCAGTGTCTTGGGTCTTGCTGTCATAGAATCACTGAATAACAGATCATGGATTGTTCTTGAAAGGGATCTACAAGGATCATCAAGTCCCACTCTTAGTGAATGGTCTATAGAAGGATTGAACTGACAACCATGGTGTTACTTGCACCATGCTCTGAGCAACTGAGCTAATCTTAGCATCAAGGGTCCTTAATGATCATCTAGTCCCAAGTCCCCTGCCATGGGCAGGGACACCTTTTAGGTTGCTCAGATCTCCATCCAGCCTGGCTCCCCGTCATTCAAGAGCACCTTGCTGTAGAGATACCCATGCTGGGATGATGCTCAGTGCTGAGTCTGCTTCCTTGCAAGCACAGAGGGCCATGGCACTTGAACAAATATCACAGTTTCAGGGTGTATTTAATCTGTGCTTCACAAGTTTTCAGTCTGAGGCATGCAGGGGTTTCTGCTCCATTTCTCAGCTTGCACCCATGACACATTAATGTAATACATGTGGTGTGTACATAATAGCACCTGCAATGTAAAAAATCCTCTCTATGATGAACAATATTTACTGCTACTCTTTTTTTTTTTTTAATCCCACGTGTCCCCCTGGCCTATATTTTGCACATTTCACAAACTCTTGGCCACCACAAGGAAACCTTCCCTGCAGGAGATAAATCCCTGTTCTTCCCCCCCAGAATTACAGACAGAAAGCTGGAGCAGTTCCACGTGTCTGTCAGCGTCGCGGCCGCCAGCAAAGTCACTTTTGAGCTGACCTACGAGGAGTTGCTGAAGCGGCAGCTGGGGAAGTACGAGCTGCTCATCAAGGTCCAGCCCAAGCAGCTCGTTAAGCACTTCCAGGTGAGCTGGGCAGGGAGCAGTGCTCTGGGTTTGGACACAGCCATGTTCCCTCTGAGAAGCTGATGCAGATTCCTTCTCTGCTGCCAGATCGATGTGCACATCTTCGAGCCCCAGGGCATTCAGTTCTTGGAGACAGACAGCACATTCATGACAAATGAGTTAACTGAGGCACTCACCACAGTGCAGAACGAAACCAAGGTAAAGCAGCAGCTGCCAGAGGTTACTGCCAGTGGCAGCTCTAAATTATATTGCTTTAAATATTTCCTTCTGATTGCTTTGCAGGCTCATATTTTATTTAAGCCAACTCTAGATCAACAGAAGAAAAATCCTGAACTTGATGAAACGCTCCTCAATGGTGATTTTGTTGTGCGTTATGATGTTAAGAGAGAAGCCACTGCAGGTGATATACAGGTAAAAAAAATAGAAATGAAAATGCTTTCAGACCATAAGTAAGTCCAAATGTGAAGTGCAATCAGGAAAGCAGCAACACTTGCTTTGAAACACCAAGAATGACAGGAAAAGCTCTTCCCATTAATCCAGGGCCAGCAGGAACTGAGGGTGATACTCGGTAAATCCCTAGAGACACCTAGGTATATTGCAAAAACAGATCACTCAGGAAAAAAAAATCAGTCTTTCAAATTTTATTCAAGTACCAAATCTATATTGGTATTTCATAGATGTCTCTTTACACTCTTTTTTTTATTATTCTTTTGGCTCCTCTAAAGTGTATTTGTGGCTTCTTGTAAATGAAGTTTAAAGGAATGTGATTTATATAACTTAAAATGATACTTGGTCTCTGTGTTTTTTATGATAACTGAGGCATAACTAACTACAGCAGGAACTTAACAAATATTTATGAACCAATGCACATTCTAGGGAATAAAATAGAGTGTTTTCCATATCATTTCACTAATGAAGTATACACGGGTGTGCTAAAACGTGGCAGCCACAGTAATTCAGCAGAGATGTACTCATAGGTAATGATAAAAAGGTGATGTGATGCACAGTGATAATATGCATATATCATACATATGGCACTGAGGTGTCTAATATATATGTATGTATGCATGCTGCTCTATGGTAATTTTCTCTCTACAGACAGCCTTGCTTCCAGCTAGGAAATACATTTTACTTTCTTTAATTTAAGCTCTTTGATTTGGGCTTATTGAGAAGGGCAGTATGCTGAGCATGCTCCCTACTTCTTGCTATGCCAAGAATGTTAAGATTTATTCTTTATTTCTTTAGGTGTACTTTTATACATGATTTCACATTCTGTATTTCAGATTGTCAATGGGTATTTTGTCCATTACTTTGCACCCCAAGAAATGCCAGTGTTTCCCAAAAATGTCATCTTTGTTATAGACCGAAGTGGCTCCATGACAGGCAGAAAAATTGAACAGGTAACTTCCCTCAAAGCATGATGGAACACATACACACCACGCTTCTAAGGAAGCAACTGGGAATTTCTCCTTGGAAACACACTCTGCTTTTGTACACAGCAAAATATTCAAACTTATAGAAATGCTTGAAAATACATACACACAGATTGAAGTTATTAAAGAGTAACTCTTGTCTGACACAAATACTTTCATGGGTACTTAACACTGAGGCACAGAGAGCTTTCTGTATCTTTGCAGAACTTCTTGTGTTTGTTTTTCTTTAATGAAGCTTTGAGAGTTAATTTGTTATCTGTTTTATGTTGCTTGATGACTGTGTATGTAGCTCTTCTTGAAAGCAGACAAGCCCCCTACAGCCCTCACAGGTTGGATTTTGTGTCTGTAAGTAAAATGAATTGTCTGTTTCTGATGGCCTCAATCTAAAACATACCACTAGGGTTTAATAAAGGCATTGTGCTGCATCTGGAACAGAGCTGTAGAGAACCCCCTTATTGCACCGCAATTTCAGTCCCAGATCTGGCAAAAGAGTGGAAATAACCAAAATTATTGTTTTCTCCTTATAACAGACAAGGGATGCCCTGTTGAAGATTTTGCAGGACCTCCGTTCAGAGGATCATTTCAGCTTTATCACCTTCAACAACAAAGTGGTGGAGTGGAAGAGCTCTTTGCTGCCAGCCACCGAGGAGAATGTTGCCAGTGCTGCAGCTTTGGTGCAGACTCTCACTGCCAGGGGAGGTACATGTGCTTGCAGCCACAAATATGCACCCAGTGGGAAAAACTGCTTAGAAAATAATTATTTTTATCAGTTACACAGTGCCCCAGAGCTACCAGCAGTGCTTACAAAGCAAGTTAGTTTTTAAGACTTATCAGTGATGAGTGGGAAAGAAAGCCTGTGAGTGGATGGACGGGTGACTGCATCATGAGACAGATCTAGTTTTTTAATATATATGAAATGCTTACAGCATATCTATGAACCATACAAGCCACAGAGTCTTGTTTCCAATTTTTATCATAGAGATAATTGGAAGATTCCTTGATAGCACATTTTTTTTTCTACAGAAAAATGGCAATCCATTCAACATTTGGCAGCAATTTGCTGATTTTTTTTTTCTTTTTATATCAAATGTCTGCTTGTAAAAAAAACCAAAACAAAACACATCCAAAGTTATACATCCTGGTAAGCCATGCCATAGAAATAAAACAGGCAAAAAGACAGGTAGCATGTCTGTTGCTGCATCACTCAGTATGCTTGGTGTTGTTATTCAGTTTTAAGCACATCTCGAGGGCTCTGCCTCCCTTTAATGTTACACTGTCAATATTAACAAAGTTTTCTTACCCTAGGCACTAACACCATGCTCAGCTCTTTTCTCTGACTTCTTATGTAAGGCAGAGAAACTTTTCTTAAATATAGGTTAACAGATGACAGCGTGTTTACTTAAGCACTTTTTAGCGGCTCTAGACATGTTTGTATTTCCCATGACATATGCGTGGAAAATGCTCCCAAAAGAATACTCCGGCACTGCCATTGCAATATAACACCCGGTAATTAAGTCCGGTAGGCTAAGTCCCTAAATCCTCCTCTCTCGGAAGGATTACTTCCTCCAGAAAGCTTTAAACAAGCCAGCAGGGCCTCTGCAGATGAATCGCTGCAGCCGATTCTCGTGTTTGGGTGAGCGCTGCCCGCTCTCTCGTTGCAGGCACGGACATCAACGGGGCGCTGCTGGCTGCCGTGGGCGTGCTGGACAAAGCCGAGCAGCTGCCGCAGCGCAGCGTCTCCATGATCATTCTGCTGACAGACGGCCAGCCCACTTCTGGTGAGTGAGTGCTACGCTCAGCCCTCCCTCCCCTGCGGTTTTTTTATCTTTTACACTTGCATCTCAATATTTTAGACCTAGCCTGTGTTTTAGAAGAGCTTTGGAATACGCAGGCTGAGCTGCTGCTGGATCTGGAGAAGGGGATTATGAGAGGGCTCTGCTGAGGGCTGTGGAGTGATGGCAGAGCCTGCCTGCCTGTGACTGCACATCCTTCAGCTGGGAATTGTTTCGCTGCATACCATTGGCTTCCTAGTTTATAAACCCAGGGGAATTGGAGATACTCCAGGCACAGCTGAAACAGAAAAATAAAATACCTAGAGACAAAACATGGGCATTTTGAAGATACTGTGTACAGTCCTATTTGAAAGATATTGCTTGTGCTTCTTCACCCCCTGTACCTCAAACTTGAGACATTTTCAAGGTGCTCCTTGTTCTGTATTCTTTGCCATGTCTTAATTAGTGATCAGCTGTGACAGCACAAACCAAAGGATTGAGATTGAGATATCAGGTGAAATAAGCAACAACTCCCAGTGCAATGGCACAAACTCCCTGGTCTTGAATAGGGGTTTGTCTTAGTTTTGTGTGGCACCAGCATCACTCCAAGGCAGCAATATTAATTCATCTGTGACTCCTTAATAAGATCAGTCTGCCTTTTAGATTGTCTGAGCCCTCCTTCTTTGGGGTTTGTTGATTTTGTTTGGGTTTTTTAATAAAATTCAGCTCCCAGTGCTGCCTCCCCAGCACAGCCACAGTGAGTCTCCAGTGCTCCCCACATCCAGCAGTTAGAAATCAGGCCAGAGTGGAGTGTCAGGCATTATTGCATACACTGCCTTCCTTAGAAAAGCAGCTGAAAGGGAAAAATCTCAGCTGCTCCCATGATACTGCTATGGGCAGTGACAGTTCCTGGCTGGAAATGCTGATGGAGAAGCTCTCCATACATGGCCATCAGCAGCTCTTCAAATGGGGTAAGATGATGGTGTGAAAATCTTTTCCCTCTGTCACACAAAGGAACTGGGAGAGAAGCATGGCTGAGTTCATTGGCTGTTTGTGGGAACTGCACCATTAACCAATCCATTCTTCTCTGAATTGACACACATAATTTTTAGGGATGGTACTTGTCTTTTGAATGCTTGATGAAGTGTATCCATCCCTCATGTTGTTAACTTGTAGTGTGTGTCCCTTCTGTACTGAAAACCTCCTCTGGCCCTGCAATCCTATAAAATATTTTGCACTTAACCATGACAACATCAGTAGAACCTAGTAAAAGTCATGCAGGGGGAAAATCATGTTCTGGCACTTCATATGCAGAGTTGTGCTTTCATTTCCAATTCAATTACCAGCATTCTATCCCCTATCTTTTTAGTATTTTATTCTGAATTATTTTTTAAAACTTCAGGCAGAATTTTCCATTAATCTGCTGCAGTCCTCTTGCACTTGAAAAGATCCAAACTCACAAAGGTGTTTTTGTTTCATTTACAGGTGAGAGAAGTGTGGAAGTAATTCAAAAAAACGTTCAGAAAGCAATCAATGGAAAATATGCTCTCTTCTGCCTTGGCTTTGGGTTTGATGTCAGTTATAAATTCCTGGAGAAAATGGCCCTGAGCAATGGGGGAATAGCCCGGCGGATCTACGAAAATGGTGATGCAGCCCTGCAGCTGCAGGTCAGGAGTAAGGAATGTGCCAGGAAAACCATCTATCAGCTACAGCTTATGTCTAGTCCTGGCAGCAAAATCACAGATTTTCCGAGATGAAATGCTGGGGTTGAGTTTATCTGTTACTTTAGTGGAGGGAGGGAAGGCAATTTTGGGGTATCTGAGGGTTTGTACCCTCCATGTATCCATGACTCAAAGTCCTCAAATCAGCCACATTCAGACAAACTGGGAAAATTACACATTTCTGTACTGCAAAAAGAGAAATTGTCCAGGGGAAATGGGCAATTTCTGAGTTTGCAGTAGTCTTGCACTACTAAAGGAAAAGCTTTTAAAGGGGGCTTTAGACATTCAACATATTGCTTTGCACAATTTTGCTGTCATTCACGTGTGTTCTCTGTCTCACTGCTTTTCTTTAGGGCTTTTATCAAGAAGTGGCTACCCCAATATTAATGCAAATTGAACTGCAATATCCAGAAAATTCCATTGAAGGATTAACCAAGAATAATTTCAAGCTGTTTTTTCAAGGATCTGAAATTACTGTGTCTGGAAAAATCAGCAATGATCTGGATCTTTTGCCAGTGGAAATTAAAGCTCAGTCAGTAAGTGTTTAGTTTACTAATTGTGAAAAACATCTCTCCCTTCTGTCTTTTGTTGCACAATAGGAGACTTCAAGAAGTATTTTTTTGTTTAGTATATGTTCTTTACATTTGGGAATTCAGCTCTTTTCCTGTTGTTTGAACTCTCAGATAATTTGCTAAAATTACCCTCTCTTGAATTGGCTAGAAAAGAAAAAACTTGAAGAATATCCATAAATAAGCAAATACCAATTTTAATTCAATTTCATTGATTCTTCAACAAAATCCAAATATTTTGGCCTTTTAAGCACTTTTAGGTATCTATTGTTACACTGAAGTAGGGAATCCCAATTAGTGATCTCAAAAAAATGGTGAAATAGAATTTAATTACCTCCTTTTTTCACCGTTGTTTCAAGTCCAGAAATACATATCTAAAATGCTTTTTAGATACTTTGGAGTTGCATTTTCCAATGGGAAAGAACAAAATTGAGGGACAGCTGGTACTGAAAGATATTCTTTTATGTCTAATAACGTGACTATAAATGAAGTCTGGAGCTGTTTTTTTGATGATCAGTTTTCTCCCACTTCAGCACACAAGTAACTTGACTCTTAAGGAAGAAGCAAATGTGAAAGAGAAGGAGCAAATGTTCCAAAATCAAAAATACATCTTTGGGAATTTCATAGAGAGACTGTGGGCTTACTTGAACATTCAGCAGCTTCTGGAAGAAGCGTAAGTGATTTTAATGCTTCACACAGCAAACTTCTAACTTCTTAAAACACAAATTCCTTATTCTCAAATTATATGATCAGAAAATACAAAGAAACAGAAATATTTCTCCAGACGATATCAAACCCATAAGATACTGGGAGAATACTACATTACTGTATGACGAACATGAAGTGCCTTTCAGTTCATGGTAGCACCACAACATTCAATTTTATATCTATATGAACATATAATGTAACACATTCTTCATGAAATTACTATGAGATAGATTTCAGTTGTATGGATTGTGTTGAGCTCTTCTTGCATAACCAGGAAGATTGTCTGTAGATAAGGAAATGGCAATGGCTAGGGAATAGAACAATATGGATGTCCATGAGATACTCCAATACCTTCTATTACTTCTATGTATTTAAACCAAACATAAGCTCCAGTGTTCCAAAGAATTAGGCATTTCCATAATTTCATGGACATGAACAGCTGAGTTATTCTCATAAGACTACTGATCCTTCAATAATAAATATCTGTGGAGACTCAGCTAATATGTAAAGGAATCTGAAGATGATTTGTTCAGAGTCTCCACACATTTTTGCTTCATTATTAACACAGACTTTAGTATTTCAGCCCAAGAAGAGGACCAGAAGGCCCTGGAGGCCCAAGCCTTGGATCTGTCCCTGCGGTACAGCTTTGTCACACCCCTCACTTCCATGGTGGTCACCAAACCTCAGCAGCAGGAGGAGCTGGCAAACAAACCCACTGAGGCTGGTAAGAACAGCCCCCCTGAACACACCCTGCTCTTCTTGGTTCATTGCTGTTGACTTACACTTGGGTTCATTTGATAGTGATATAAGGAGGCAAATTGGAGGCAGGAGTTCAGGGATTGACTTCCTTTCAAAATAAAACATGCAGGATTTTTTTGAAAGGTGGAGTGATGAAACAGGCACTACAATTGAAATGGAAAATAGTTTGTTTAAATATTAACTAAAGGTAGTCTAATAGCTGTTACTATTATATTCCTGACAATGCAAAAGGATTCCACACTTTTTCCTGTAGCATTTAAGTGGAAAAATGAATGCAGGGGGGAAAGCATGGCCTCAGTCAGAGCTTTGCAAGTGCTCTATATACCCATCCTTTAAAATATAAACATCTTATCATCTGGAGCCCTTGTCCCAGTTTGCTGGTACACATGGGTAAAGTAATTCAGTGTTGAGTGTATGACATTCATCTGTCCCTCTTCTTCTTGACAGATAATGAGAAGCTCCACAGCTTTCCAGCAGGAGGTAAATGTTTTCCTCTTTTCCAGTAGCATATTTTCATAGTGTCTAATAAAAACCAAAACAAACATAACAGTTCTTTGTGATTGTTCTAATAGAGGGAAGTACCTGAGATTTGAAAAAATGCATGAAGTAAGTTGTAAGCAATGCCTGCCACAGTCTGTGCAGGTTTTGGGTAGATAACAGGGTCAAAGGGAGAACATCTTCCATTCAGAAAGTCTCAAAGGTCAAAATTATCTATGCTCTTGAGGAAAACTAGTTCTTCAAGTCAATGATGTTAATGATGCTTCTTCCTACCATGTGGGAAGCATCTTTCAAAAGATTCCACTCAAGAATGCCTTCTGAGGATGATTCAGGTATTTCTTTTCCCTCTCTGGAAACTGCATTTATTTGAATAATAATTTTATAGATGAAGATCCTTGGTTTTGCTCTAGTTCTTTCACAGAAATGTATTGAGGGAATCACAATGCTGCCCCGTCTTTGGAGGTTCCCTCTTTCAAAGTGGTGCTGGGGAGTTCAATAGCAGAACCACTCCTGTAAAGTATGTGATGCAATCATGAGTAAAACACAGACACTCTTTTCTTTCTCCAGGTTCTCATAGACTGAAGAGTGGGTCACCTGCTGGTAAGTATTCCTCCTCTGTTTCTCTTCAGAATAATTCTATGAAGTTCATTTCATATGTAGGGTCATAGCAACCTTATTTTAATAAATGCATTTGGATTGGAGATGCCCACTTGATACACAATTTAGTTTTTATTATATCCATTTCAGTGTACAGATATTTTATAATGAACTATAAACTTTTGAAAACAACCTTGGTGCCTTTTCAGAAATAAAAAATATACCTCCTGAAAATAAATGTGAAAAATCTGGAAAAGTATATATTAGTAAGCTGAAAGAAATGAATGTAAAAACAGAATAATTCACCAGCCTGGGGGTATCCAGAAAATGCAACAAGCAGGACAGATTCCCTGTTTCAAAGGGTGGGGAGGGAGGTGCAAGGCATAAACCCAAAACAACAAAACATTGGGAGAGCCCTTTTCTTTCAGCTCGAAGCCACTCTGTGCTCAAAGCTGTCAGCAACAGGAAGACGTTTTCAACAGGTAACTGCTCACAGTGGGGTCACAGGGGCTGGGCTGGGTGTGCTGCATTCAACACTGCCCAGCGACCCTTTAAAATGCAGCTCTAAACCCTCCCACAGCTCCAGCTGAACACAGGCCCATGGCATGGTCCATCCTGAGAGAAATAGGCACTGGATGTTGTGCTTTTTCCCCCCATTGAGACATCTTGTCTTAGGCAAAGCTCTCTCTAATCGTCAGTGAAGAGCTCTGCTGAAAAGTTTCTGTCCAGGATTTGTCCTGGCTCATCAGCTGACTTAGAGAAAAATGTTTCATTAAACTCTTCTTACTAATTTTAACTATTTCAGTTTCCAGGTTCAGAGACGCCCTAAGAGCACAAACTATTGGTTAGTGACACACATCCAAGTCCCATTTCAATTATTAATGTAACTGTAATGCACAATTCTTCATGCAAAAATGCTTTTTCTGACTGTACCAACTCTGTGAAAATCTCTTACCTCTTCTTGCAAACCTTGGCTAGTTCTTTCCACTTAAGTAGAAAATGTTCTTGTATTCCATTAGAAGATCTCTCTGGTTTGGGGATATAAGAAATGCAGTATAACTAATCTTCAGCCTCAGCCTTATTAAAGGCTCACTGTCCTTAGTAAACTCTATGTTTAAAATCTGTTGGTTTCATTCATATCAAGGTGCTGTGTCTGGATGTGCTTTTCAACACTTATCACTTTGTTCTTAATCATTCTATGCTATAAAAGTTATAACTGCTGTTTCATGTATAAATCTATAATTTTTTTTTTTTGCTGTGCCTATCCAGGGCACAGGCAGGATTTTTTTTGTTGTTGTTGCTGCTGCTATTTTTCTTCTGTCTTTTCAGCCAATGAACATGCACAACTTCTCTTCCAATTACCCAGACAAAATGAAATAATCTGCTTAAATACTTATAAAAGAGGACAAACCTCTGTCCTCCTGCTGTCAGATCCAGAGCAAGGTGAGTGAGCCCCATTACCCCAATTCCAAGACAAGGAGAGTCACTGGGTCTGTGAGTGCAGTTGGTGTTTTTGGGAATAACCCCCTCCCATGAAGAGCCATCTCACACCTGGTGCCTTGCACTGACCAGAGAGGCTGTGCTAAATTCTGCCTTTCTGTTAGGCAATATTAATGGTGCAACAGCTGGGGGCACTTCTCACAGGTGTGGCTGAGGGTCACCTTCTCCTCCTGGTGTCACATCCTCCTCAGTCCTTAGGGTTTTCTCCTACCCAGCCCTTGGGGCTTTGGAGGATGCAGAGACCTTAAACCTCTGGATCTCTGTGTGCCAACAGAAAGGCACATGCTCTGGATGCACAGCAGATTTTCCATGGTCCTGTCCTTGAGGAGCCATGGCCCAGGCACCAGGCACCTGCTCTGATTATGGAACAGGGACACCTCTGTGCAGGAGGTGGAAGCATGGGGTTCAACAAGCTCTAGTGACCCCACCACAGTCCTGGGGCATGTAGAGCTGAAGTCCAGAAATGCCCCACACAACTAGATTTGAGACCCTGGAGTTGTTTCAATAACAAAACTGGAGCAGGTTTATTAAGATCACTTGTACCATAAGAGAAGAATCATCTGACAAACTTTTCTTAAAGGGCTCACTGTGACAGGGAAACTTGGAGATGGAATGAATCACTTTGTGCAGTTTGATATTGACTATGTGAATCCCCCCGTGCAAATCCACGTCTACACTCACGCAATCCTTCTAAGCTACAATAACACGAACAGTTGGTTGTCGTGGACAAAGTCAGCCTCCTCCACCATCCAGGGGTAAGAAACATCTCCCTGTCCTTTCCTAAACTTGAAAATGTGTCAGATCTTTGCTCATTCAGGCCTCTATTTTCCCATTTACCAGAAGTAAATACTTCCAAATGTCTTTCTCCAGCCAGTATTTCGGTGTGAGTAGCAGCAGGGTATCTTCGTAACCCCCCATTTCAAATTTGGAGAAGAGAATAAGTTTGATTTTAATTCTTCATGCCTGTGTAAAGAGAACCAGAACAACTGCACCACCAGCCCGCTGTTCATGTATTTATGTTCCAAAGGAAAGGAGCCATGGAGAGCAGCCTGGTGCCACCAACAGCCACTTTGTGTTCCTGCAGGGCAGAGCGAGCACTGCCAAGTGATGGCTTTGACATTTACTGTCCCTTTTATACAGCACTTGGCTCCACACAGGCTGGCGTTTTCTTTCTCCTCAGTTTTAAGCAATAACTCCCATCTGGGAAGCTGACATTTTTTATGGGCAGGCATAAAATGTTGGAATAGCTGTCTGTAACTAAATGTCCACTGTAGGAGAAGGGATACTTTAAAAGCAGACTTTATTTGTTAGAGTAATTAGAGCAGGATCCTTCAGTAGCACAAGGAAGAGCTGAGTGTAGCTGGTTCCCCCAGCCTTTTTATATTGCTGGAATAAGTCTCCACAAAGATCTCCTGCTGGTCTGGGGCAGACAGGACATCACTGCTCCCCCACACACAGTTCTAGACAATAATAAGTCCTACAACAACTGCTTTCAATTATTCTTGTAATACAAACAGAGCCAAGAACTTCCTGGATTTATGTCCCAGTATAATTTGCCAAGCAGAATGATCCTCCTGCTTCAATCCAGCACCCAAGCCCCTGCATCAGCACTTTGGGGGTGGCTTTGTTAATCCTCTCTGCAGGGAGCAAAATGACAGTGACATTTGTGTTCTGCAAGCCCACCTGGGATCACAGTAGCATTAATAGGTCAGAAGAAAGACAAGGTCTGAAAAACTTGTGAAATATCCAAGAAAAAAATATTTTATATTAAAAAATATTTTATCTTTTGTTTAAAAGATTGAATTATCTTATTAGTCTATCCTTTTTCTCATTAAAATGGTGAGGGTCTTTTTTCCATCCAAGCATTTCTTGCCATTATGGATAATAAGGTGTATTCATCAGCACAAAAATTGTTCCCTGGTATATTTGCAAGACCTGTTATGCAGCACAGAGAGAAAAGATATTCTATTCAATATTTTCTAGCTTAAAAATAACTACAAACAGATCAGGGAAAAATGCAATTGCAAAGACATAAAAGGCAAAAATGAAATTATTTTGGATAATTAATGCCAGTTAGTTAAATACATGTTCTTTCTTCACATTCTTCTTGGAAATAATTTAATCATTTTCTTCCTAGGCTGACAGTGTCAGTTGAAAAGGAAAGGAGTGTTACAGCCTCACTTCCTGATACGGTCACAGTAAAAATCTCCTTGGTCAGGGCTCCAAATGATTTCCTTGGGCTCTATTTCTTGAACACCGACCTGTTCTCGGGCAAAGTCACCGGAGTTCTGGGTGGGTATCAGTCTGGATGTGTGCAGCAAAGGGAAACTGTGCATTTTATGTATTCTTTTTGGATATTTAACTTCTACTGCCCAGCAATCCCAAAGAGGGGAGGTCTCACCCTGGAAACATAACACACATAACACAATGCTCTTCCACTCACCAGTGGCATAACCCTAAGTAGCCCATTATGGGTTTAGAAGATGTTAAAATAAGACAGAAATAATAGTTGTGCTTAACCTCAACACTGCTATGGAATGACATGATTGATGCAGAAAATTCATTTGATGTCAAATAGCAGACTATAAATAATGGACATAAAATTGTAAACAATCATGGTTAGGAAATTAAAGCCAGCTGCTCCGGAATATCTCGGCTCCAAAATTCCTGGTGGGACCCAAGTTGAAGTTGTTTTGGAAACTTTGCAAATGGAGAGGCTCCATATTCCAAAAACCACAAGGGAGAAATAATTGTGAAAAACCATCAGAGAAAGGCTGAGCCTTCCTATGGAGAGTGTTAGGGATAACAGGAAACCAAAGCTGAAACAGAGGAATTTTCTAAACTTACTAATGGAGCATCCAAATATGGTCTTTGTTTTTTTTTTTTTTTTTCTGAGATGAAGAGCTGCTCTCCTGGTGTTAAAGCTGCCATTTGGCTTAAACAAAGAGCAACACTCAGCTAGTTTGTATTTTTAAATAATTTCTGTGTCTGTTGCTTAGGTCAATTTTATTCAAAAGCACAATTTGGGAGTAACTCCAACAATGATCAGAGAGCTGTGGAAAGACTCCTGAGAGTGTCTGGGTCTGAGCACAAAGTTTCCAGGTACCAGATATGGGGGGGGGGGGGGG
>VZSR01000223.1:4911266-4953544 GCA_013398615.1 Brachypodius melanocephalos
GTGTTTGTAAGAACACACCTCTTTGGTGTGAGTAACTCGCATTTTAATTTTTCCCCAACAGCCTGCATTTGTTGTTTAAGGGCTCAAGGCTCCTATTTCATTGGGGGAAATAATTACACCCTGGGGGTACAGCTTGCATTATTTTCCTGGATGGGGAGGGTGTTTTCCTCAGTTGGATTTACCATGAGAAAAATTTTCTATCCTTCAACTGCTTTTAGCACACATCTGTGATGAGGGAGAAATGCTGTGTGTGAGCAGATCCTGGGAGTGCTGAGGTGCAGCTCTGCCCACACAGGCCTCTGACTCCTGGTGCCATCTGCACATCAGGGCAATTCTGGCCCTGCCCTTTGATTGTGTTACCACAATTTCTCTTGTTTTGATTTAATTTCAGGTTGTTCAAGAAAGATTACAGGCTGGAGTCAGACAATGAACCTGTTTCCTGCTGGTCAATAGATCTAACTCCCTAGAAAAAAAATTCTCTGAAGAAAATTATGCAAATTAAGCTCTTCAAAGTATTTTTGATAGTTTCATCAAGAAAACCACACAGTTAGAGCCTTACTGTTGCTTTATACGTGTCACAAATATTTTACCTTGAAATAATCATACTTTCAAGATATGGTGGTGTTTGTTTATTTGCTATTTGAAAATGGTTTCTGATTTGCAATGTTGTTTTGTTGTTGAAGATTTATGTGAATGAACTAAATAAAAGTGACATTATCAGCTAACAGTTTGATACAGACACATGGACTTAAGTTTCTAAATAAAAATCAGTAGTGGCATCATCCAAGTCAAGAAATGTGTCATGCAAACAGCGATAGATTTCTAAAACTTTATCCCATTTTGATGGTGGTGTTCTTGAACACCACACTTTATAAGGACCCCATGAAATTTGAGGCAGTATTAGTTTACCATGCCTCTCATTTTCTATTTCATTGCTGTATTGGGGTTCTCCTGGAGGTTGTTCCATCAGACCATTCAAAGCTCGTGGAATCAGCAGTGAATGGGGCTGTGTGTGGGATGCAAACCCACGCCAGCTGTGATCCAGTTCTTTGTTGCAAAAGTCCCTGAGGCTCCCTTTGAAAACCTCTGCTGAACAGCCATTGGCTGGTGGCAAAACCTCTGGTTGAGAAACGCAGCATTTCAACCCCAAAAATTAGGAGCTTTTTTTGGCACCATTTCATACATTTTGCAAACACTGGAAGATGTTTTACAAATAATGAACTTCTCAAACCCAACCTGCTGTGCACGGAGGTAACGCTGCAGGGCAAACACACACAGAAATTTCTGTCCATGAAATCCAAGCTGTAGTTTCAGTCTTCTGCTTTTTGTAAGTTTTAATTTCAAAATTATTTTGTTTTAGAATTTCAGCTCCTTTGTATCTTTAAAGCCATAAATATGCCAGCATTGTAGGCAGTTTAACAGAAGTTGCTTTCTATCCTGCCAATAACATAAAATTGGAAAAATCTTTTATTTTAAAGCAATGTACTAAAAGAGAAACAATTTCTTGCCAAAGTCAATAAGCTAAAACAAATTATGTAATTAGAGGCCTGTTTTTAAAAAGAAATGTGCAGACACGATGCCAAAATGTGTTTGTGTGAATTGCTTGTACTTTCAAGGTGCTGATTTTGCTGCACAAATTACATGGCAAACAATGTGGAATTTGGAAACTGGAAGCATCAGATTGCTCACTTCACTGCATCAAAAACAGGCTTCCCAATCTGATTGCTTCCATTATGGATGAACTTGGGATTTGAATCACAAGCTGTTGATCCAGGGTTATATAAGCAGAGTTGCTTCAAATTAAATATTCTCTGCTTTCAGTTGTAGGGTGTCTGTGTGTCACCTCCTGGGACAGAAACAGCACTGAGCAGGGAGCAGTGGCTCATGGCTGGGCCAGCTTCTGCCTGGGACCCTCTGCTTTAAGTGAGACTCAAACTGATGCAGGCCATGCTTGAGAGCTGCACTCAAACTGCAGTGCCTGAGCTTTCCCAGGCAGCTGCTACCCTGCTAAAGCAGTTCTCCCTTGCTGCAAAGAAGCTCTGGGACCAGGAAATTATTAAGGTACAACAGAAACTCCTCACATTGTTCAAAAATTTAATCTGATTTTGAATAGACAAGTTGTGCTGACAGAGATTTCTGTGCTTTCTGCAGCAGCCTGGAGTCGCTGGTGTGCCTGGCTGCTGCAGCTCCCAAATCTCCTCTGCATGTGTGCTTTCCAGTCTGTAAGTAGGTGCCATTCCACTCTTCACTTGAATTGTGTCTTAATTTGTTGTTTAGTCACTCTCCTCCTGTGTTTTTCAAGCCCCAGAGTGAGTTCTTCTGGTGGGTTTCTAATTTCCTATGTTCCCTTTCCTTGCTCAGAAGCTGAAGGCAGATGCAGTAATGAGTATTGGGCATTTTGTAATTTCTTACTCCAGATCTATATAGATCTCACAGGATATGGCCCCACACTTCTCTTCTAACCAGCACTGTAGCCATCAGTAGGAGGAGTAAATGTTTTATCCAGCTGTGAGCATCTGTCTGCTGCTTCTCACTGCCCTCTGTTACCTTTGGCTACATTTGCTGTTACCTCCTGCCTTGCAGGAATTATTGAACAAAAGCCATGCAAAATTAAACCAGAGCCCCTGAGAGAAACTCGTGGCTCCCAGTTCAGCCACAGACAAGACTCCTGACACCTCCAGAGATTTGCCTCATCCCTATAAATCAAACAGGAAAGTTCTGGCTGGCCCAGGATTGCCTTATGCCCAAACTCTGCCAGCCAGGTAGGTCAAGGTCTGCTGTCCACTGCTCTGCTTTATTAATGTGTTAATGGAGTGCCACAGCTCCTGTCTCAGGATCAAAATGGATCATTGCTTTATTTCATTCTATTCCATCTAATTGATTCTCTTACAATAAAAATTTAGAACCATGTAAACTTAAGCTTACTAGTTTCAGTGTTCTGGTCTTCTCTCATTCCTTTCTGTTGCTCTTCCTGCCTTCCTTGTTTTCAGTCACTTATTTCCTTCTATAGAAATTACTGTTTTCATTCACCATTTCTCTCTGGATTTAGCAGGCAAAGATCTGCAGCCACTGTGACACCCTCTCCCCTCACCTATTTTTTTTCTTCTACAAAACTGCTGCTTTCAGTAAAGGATTCTGCTCCTCAAAAAGGCCTGAATTGCCCATAAATTTAACAGTAAGTATATCTTTCCCCCATTTTTTCCTCTGATTTTTCTGTTGCATTTTTGTTCACCTCTACCCTTGTTCTTTCAATTTAAGCTATCAAATCTTCTATCATCTGTTTCTCGCACTACACTCCTCTTTTCTCTGTGTTCTGCATTTTAGTTTTCCACACAATGACTTTCTTTGTCCAATTACTCTTGGGGAATTTTCTGCTTTGCCATGTGAGACCACAACTGCCTTTTTGTGGCTGATTTGATTAAAAGAAATCATGAAGTAAATAAGAAATACAGGGCAGGAGAGAACATGTTTTTGGTTGGTTGAGTTTTTTGCTTTAGAAGTAAGAGCTTGCAATTTCTTGCAGTAAAAAATGAATATATAAATAAATGGGGCACCTGCCCTGAATGTGTTCATAAATTCTTTTATGGAAACAGAAAGAAGGGTCTTCCTCAAGAAAGATACAGTCCAAAAGAGGTATCATTACTCAAATGTGAGTGCTGATTCAGACAAGTTAGGTTCAAATTGAAATGCTAAAATACAGAAGTCCTGGATGCCAAGAGTCCCCTCCTGTGCTGGCAGCAGCCCTCAGCCCTGCACAGTCAAGAGGTCAGGTGGTTCCAAGTACCAGGGATTATCCAAAATCTGGTCTGGGCTGTCACATGTCCTCTTGTGCTCAGTTTCAAAATGCATCTGGCACCCTCAGCTTTGTGAAACCGGCATGAGAACATTGAGCTGTCAGAATAACAGAACCAGGCACTGAGTACTGATACTTTAATCACTTCTGACACTCAATTATTGACTAAAAACTGGGTAGAGGGTTTCTGTTTTACAAAGGAACATTTTAAGTCAGAATTTTAAACCTAGTAAGAAGGACACTTCAGAGGATGAGGGATCTTGCTCTTCAGATTGGATCAAATACACAGTAAAACTCTGTATGAGAATCCTTGTACCTCCTCCTTGCTAAACATGGTATGCTTATATGCTTTGATCAGTCCTTATATGTTGAAAACACTGTTCTTCCAGACAAATATTGTCTGCCTATGCATTTGGAGGAAGTTGTAGTTGCTTAAAAGAGACTGGAAACAACATAATCTGTGTGGACACCATCTATCAGCCCAGCCCCATTGTCATGGACAAACCAGCAAGGAACATCAACGCCATGTTTTGGATCTCTTCTGTAATCCTTCTGCCAGCCCCTGAAAGAGAAAACACAGCCATGGGAGTACTGAGGTAGGAACTGCATCTGGACAAGGAATCTTGCCTAAGTCTCTGCTAAGGACTTCATTATTTTGTACCTTGTTACTGTCAGTTCATTGTTTTTAACAATCATTGTGGCATCTGGTTTCTTGGGATCAGACCCTGGATGAATTTCAAGTATGGTAAAGTCAATGGGCCGGAAAAACTGTCCTAAAAAGAGAAGCAAAAATTACCATTTCAGGCATTAAAACAGAAGCCAACCAAACAGAAATCCCAAAATTTCTACATTCCTGTACTGGTTTCCATGACCCTTCAGGGTTTTGACTGGATAAGCAAACACCAAGTTTCAGATAAGGCTGAACATATGCCTATGGTATTATTTTCTGTTTATAACCCAGAATTGCATCCACATCATCTGGATGTAAGTTCCAGCTTCTGACTGTACAGAACAATTACAGCTTTTTCTAGATCTCCTTCAAGATATCCTCTCTTGGTGTGTTGTCTATTCAGTTAAATTTATTACATGTTTTCCAAGTCTTCAGCTTTTAAAAAAATCAAATAATCCATGTGTTGGTCTCTGAAATTTCTGGGTGTGATTATTCTCAGCACAAGTACAATATTCTGTCTATAAATTAGGTAGCCTCATAAGGAAAGACCATCAGGGAAACACTAAAGAAAGTCATACCTAATAATCCATGGGTCCGTTCAGACAGTTTATCACTTTTCAATGTATACAGTCCCAGGAAATCCTGGTGGAGAGGATGTTTCTTCCATACTTGGTGCAAAACAACAACAAACGAGGCACCATTGCCCATTGAGAGCACCAAATTTTTTTTCCTGTTAATTATCAAAGTTAAACTGAGGAAAAAAGAAAAACATGACTTAGAACACTGTGTTTACCAGAGTAAACAGCAACAGAAAGAAATGTGAGATGAAGAAACAAATGTAGCTTTATAAACTGCTCACTGGTTTTCAAGAGAGAGGGTGTGCTGCCTGTTTTGGTCCATGGAGTCTCTCTGTGTGTTCACAGACAGTCACAGAATCATTAAATTACACTGGAATACACTACTTGGCCTTTAAACTTTTCAGTAAGATGTTTTTAGCAAAACCTGTCCTTTAACAGTGTAATTAGTCACAGATGGGTTGGTGATTTGTAGATACAGCACCTCATGCTCAGTGATACAAATTCTGTTGATAAAACCATCACTTCTTTGCCTGGATACCACATGACATTTTTTCCTTTAGTTTTTCAGAGAAGTCAACACCCAAACTGCCTGTTTTAGTGCTAGGAGAGAGAAAATTTGTTTCTGATTGTGTCAGTGATCATCTCTGTGTTTATCACAATAAAAATTACGAGTATGAATGACAGTTTGCTCTTTCTGCTGCACTGCCAGGCTTTGAGAAGGCAGAAATTTTATTCTACATGGTGAAATGTAAAGGAGGAGGAATAGAAAATATTGCCTGTTCCTTCTATAAACCTTTTGCACAAGTATAAATGATTCTGTAATAGATTCCATGAGAAATATACCTCCTGACAAGAAAAAATATACAAATTCTGTAACTGCCACAAGTCCCATTTTAAAAAAGGAGATTTGTTTTTGGAACATTATTATGCCTTTGAAAGATTACACACGATGTCTGAAGTTACTCCTTAAGTATTTGCAAAACACTGCTACATAAAGCACAATACCAAACCTAGTTTTACCTTAGTCATAGCAATAGAAAATCAGGGAAAGTCTTCATTTATTTATTTCAAGCAGAGAAATTTGTGACTAATTCAGCAGTTACACAACAAAGTAGAGGGCAGAATCCAGCAGGGCTTGAATCAATTGCTTTTGTAGATTCACACATGAATCTTAGAAGTATATTATTGATCAACATTTTAAAATATTTTAAGAAGAGCAGAAAGTAACACAAGAGCCTGATACCCTTTCTGGAAGTCTTACCCTGCTTGTTGCAAGGTGACTGAGTCCAGCCAAGTGAAACCTGTTTTTTCATCCCCATTCTGAATTGTGATCGTCTCAGGAGTTACTGTCAGCTTTACATCCAGCTGCTTATTTGCAATACCAAGTTTTCCAAAATATGAGTTTTGGATCTTTGCATTGCTATTTGCTCTCTTATCACCAATAAGTTCTCCATTGACTGTGATGCCTAATACAGAAATAAAACAAGTATTGATTTATAGACAGGACCTGATCAACTGATGTCAAGGAGTGTTTTGAAAATTTAACAACTTAAGAAATTAAATTAAATTAAATATGAGTTGAAAAATAGATCAGAATCAGTTGTGCATGTTTGTACAAAGCAAAATAAAGTTCTGGGGGTTGTTCTGTGAATTACCACAAAGCCAACAATCATTTGGTTGAGAAAAGTTCAGTTTTCCCCAAAGCAGAGAGAGTTTGTGATGCGTACAGAGTCTGAGTGACAACAGTCTCTCTTTACCAGATATTCCACACACTGATGACCTATGGATTATTTAATTGCTTCTACTACAGCTCACTGAGACAAATTACTACTCTCAATCCTCACAGTGGTTTTTAAAGTAAGTTTAAAAGTTCATTTTGCTACAAGAAGTGAAAATTGTCATGGCAGTGGTACATTATCATAGCTACAGGATCTCCTGCTAACTTTGCTGGGAATAAAAGCTTATGCATTATAGACAGAGAAATAGCCTATAAACACATTTTTTTAGAAGTATCCTGTATTAAAAAAAAGTTTAAAACTCACCTGTAACTGGATCATTTATTAAATTTAAGATCATGCCAGGGTTTTCATTGATGTTGAAACAAATGGCATCTTTTTTTTGTGGTACTGATATAATGAAGTGTGGATCTCCATCAACTGTAAAGGCAAATCACTGGTGTTTGTATAGTGATACAAAGGGTCAAAGCTCCACATAAGCATTTAATATTGCTTAATATTTAAAATTAATAACTAAATATAAATTATTTGATAGAAAACAGGCAGTTATCTGATGGGAAGGAGGACTGAGAAAATGACCCCATTTAATTTCAATTACTTGATCTTTAGAAGACATTGAGAGATTTTAAAAAGTAAATTAAAATATCTGCCCCTTAAAAATGAAATATGGCTGCTTTTATGGAAGGGAATTATTGAAAATATTCATAAGAATTGTGTAATTTAGCCTTAAATTCCCTCTTCTGTTCTCCTAGACAGACACTACTCCAGCTACTCACCACTAGTAAACCATGTGGGTTGTGGTGCATGTGTGAGATATTGTGGTGAAGCTGTAGAAGGAAAGAAAGTTGTTAGAAAAACTCACATCAAAATGGAAAATTGCATGGCCCATGTAAGATGGGAGGGAGTTAATATGCTAGGTAAATCAGTAATTGCATCCTAGTTTTTAAAGCATGTAATCTATAGAATGACAGTTTGTGTGCTGGTTTTGAATCAAAAAAAGCTTCAGGATAGAGACAGATTTCACTTGTTGTCTAAATTGCTCTGAGGGTTTCCATATAGCCCAAGCAACCTATTTGTAGGACACAAACATTTCAGATTTGAGGATTAAGCTATCAGCAAGGAAATGCAACATCATCCATTGAAAACTCCTGACTTTTTGACATTTGGGGTTTTGTTTTGTTTTTATTGGGTTTTTTTTTTCCAGAATGAATTTAAGTCTTTTCAGTGAAGATTTCAAAAAACTAGACAGAGACAGAGACTGACACTAATCTCCAGAGAGGAAAAAAAAAAATCTAACTCTCCCATTTCCAGGACTGCCCAGCCAGCAATTTGGTGGATCAGTTGCTGTCTCTTGAATAAAACAGATGCTTTTTGCACAAGTGACTAAACACGTTAATTTAGCCAGAGACGCTGACATCACAGTCCCTTGTTTCATATAATTCCAAAGGAAATGCAGAGTGAAGTCCATCCCCTGTTCTTGGGAAAGAGCTTTCAGGAAAACATGGTGGTTTGATGAACAGGCATTTACTCCTTATAAACTATTTATTTGAAACTTTTCAACTGTTCAACCTTTAAAAGTGTGTTTTCAGCAGTGAGCAGAATTTGCTAGTATTTGTTTAACTACAGTTGTACTGCCAGAAAAGGCATCTCTGCCTCAGGTAATTTCAGTTGGCAGATCCTGCTCCATTTAGTAAAGTAAAGTAAATGACTTACCCATCAAAGGACCTGTGAACATCCCTGCTTGAAGGAAACAAAATGTTATTCTAGAGGCTACAATAGACTACAAAGACCAAAACCCAATCTCACCTACTTGATTCCTTCCTCCTTCCAAAAGCAATTCCAAAATCTTGTAATTATGTACAAATTTCTAAATATTCCAAAGTAAAAATTTAGTCAAAACAGTTTATTTAGCATTTACAAAGCAACAGTCTTGGAGGGGCTGAAAGCACACCCTGCTGTCCTCCACAAATATTACTTCTCCAGGAGCATGGGGTTTGCTCTCTCTGGGACTGGGACAACCTGTTCTCTGATCCCTCTGTGCCCCCTTGTTCTAAACTGTACTTCCAGGAAGGAAGAATTGCCCACCTGGTTCCACATTTTTCTACTCTTCTGCTCTTTTTACATCTGAAATTCTGTCAGGGTGTCTGAAGACAGGGCTCTGGCTTTAGAAGTGGCAATCATGGCATGACTGAAGACATCTTTGTATGAGATTGCTACACAGGGGTGCCAGCCCTGGAGAGCAGCTCACTTGTGCTGGGCCTGAATTCTATGGGATGGTGGTGGGATGCTGCAACCATCAGAGCCAGGAACTAAACTGAAACCACAATTTACAAACTGAGCCATCTGAAAAGTTGTATATCTATTTATAACACAATCTTAATTCATTCCCCATGAACTTTAGGAAAATATTGCATCCCAGATCAAATAAGTAATGTAGGAAATCCATCTCTATTAACAATATTAAGTAAAATTAATAAGAAATGTACATACCTTCGGCTGTTAGCACAGGCAGGTAAGAAGTAAAAGGAAGAAAAAGAGAAATTTACAGTTTCAGTTATACAATTAAACAGCCAGGATTCTGACCCTAATAAAACATTGTAGAAAAACTGTTTGAAAACTCAACCAGCTATCTTCAGTATTTTGTAATGCCATTTCTTCCCAGTGAAACAACTCAGTATTTGTAGATGAAACAGAAATGTAATGAAAGTAAAAAGCACTTATGTGGGGCAGCAGAACTGCAATATATTATGAATGGGACAAGAGCTCTATTTGGAATTGTTTTATTGTTGTGCCATACCTATATTGCAAAATGTTCCTTATTGGTTTTACTATTTTGTGGTTTTCCAGGCATTTGGATGATTCTATTAATACAGACTGGATGATTCAATACATCAATTTGTGAATTGAGACTTCAGGGTGAGTAAAATTGTTTTCTTTCCTTACACAGGGGCAGTGCTTTGAGCATTTTCTCCTATTACCTCTCTATACTATCTACATACAGAGAGGATTTCCTTGGAAAGAGGTTCAGAAAAGAGGCTTTGTACTCCAAATACCTGGAAAGGGAAAGCAAAGAACTGAAGATGACTGAGTGGATGCCACTTGTGTCAGATATTTGGGGGTTTCCATCTTACGGAGGCCAGCTGCAAACTTTAAAGTTATGATGTTGTGTAGTGACTTGAAGGTTAATTTAATCATGGAGGGGTTTTATGTCAGTATTCCGTTACCAGAGTCATGAAAAATACTGCAAAAATTTATCACCAGAAATCCTGAAGAATGATTCAGAGTTGAAGGGCACATAGCAATTTCAGGACTTACTGCAGCTGAAAAAAACCTTCACTAATCTCCAGTATCTCTGTTATGCTAAAATGCTTGAAGTTCCTATGCCAAAATCAGTATATTAGAAAGCTTTTCATCCAGAAGGCAGCAGAGAGCCCACACAGAGCCTCCAAGGTACTATTAGGGGCTTTAAACAAAAGCTGGGGAAATAAAAAGGATGCTGATAGAAGAGACTGGAAAGGCTCTGTTCAGACCTGTGGGCTGAGGGTGGCTCAAACAATACATGGAGATGAAGTTAGGATGGCTTGGGGGCACACTGAGAGGACAGCACTGCCTTGCTTGGCCAAAGAGCAAAGAGGATCAGAATATTTGTTACACAGGGGTTAAACAGAGAGGCTGAGGTGTAGGAAAGAAGAACGTTTCACTGAGCAAGGAGTTCATAATTAGCTAAGTTATCAGAGGAGTTGAAAACAAATTGTGTGCTTTCAATATAATTGCTTCTCTTTCTACAATATATATACATTATTATTGTGTTTTACATATGTAATCTCCATCTTTTTACAACTTGGTACATCCTGCCTGAGGAAGAGCTCTTGCAAATTTTCCCTTTTCATGTGGAAAGAGGTTACTACATCTATCCCTAGGCTGAAGTATGTAGAAAAATAAAGGAGAAAGTGATGGTAAATCATCTGAATATAGCTGGAGTATTAGATTAGAAATACTTCTTGGTTTTCAGGGTCTTTTTCTGTAATAGTATTTCTATTTAGTTTAAAATACATTTATTTTAAATTTACAGTACTTTGCTCATATGATTTAGTAATGAAGGATGGTTTGATGGAAACGAGCTTTACAATGAGAAGTAATTTTGCATAAACCACGTGCCAGGCTTGGAAAGTAGATTTTTCAGATACATATTTAAAACTGTGCCCGCATGAAAGCCTTTCTTTAGGGGAACATCAAAGAACTATTGGCTTCTCAAATACAGTACAATTGTGAAGATGTCTGTACCTTCAGTGGGTTTATCAGCAATCCCCTCTTCATTGTTATTTTCTTCTGGTTTTGTTACCACCATGGATGTCAGTGGTGTTACAAACTTGTACAGTAGTGAGAGAGCCAGGGCTTGAGCTGTAAGTCTTTCCTTTTCTTCTCCTGTAGCTGTAAGGCTGAACACAGGAAGAGACTCCCAGCATCAGTGATTGCTGAGTCATTCGCCACATTTCAGATTAAGTATTTTAAAGTATAGTCACTTCTCTGCAGGTAATTTATCAATAAGATATATCTGTTACAGTCTAACAGCACTTCTGATTCTACTGGCTGTCCAAGAGGAAGGCAAAACTGTGCTTTATACTTGCAATAATTTAAAATTGTTTCATTTGCAACCTGAAATAGGAATACTGAGGCTAGGGAGGAGAATAGGTTGGTTGATTTCCCTCACCGATTTTTATGCTTTCCCATTGGCACCTCAGCTTCACATCCTAGAAACTGTAGGAGTCAGAGGACGTAAGGGGTTCAGAGCGAAGGTATGATTATTCCAGGTATAATTACCGTTTTTCCAGGAGTTGTTCAATGGTAAGATAAGCCCAGAGCCTTTCAATGTACTCTCCAAATATGTATTGTTGTTCTTGGAAAGCCTGAGCTGTTTGCTCAGCATCTTGCTGTGTAGTGTACGACAGGGCATCATTAGCCTGGTGGGAGTAAGAATATTCTCTGTATCATAAGTGGCAAGGGACTGACAGAACTTCCCAAAAATTAAGACCTTCACACCTGAAAATCTTATGAAATTGGAAACCAATCTGGTTCTACGCCAGAAAATTGCCAGTGTTGTATGAGGAATTTTGTCCCATTGCTCCTGGGAATTTTAGAGGTGTACACTACAGAACATAACCCAGTTTTCCACATTGACATGGCATTTTTGTTCATCACAATGGAGGTAAAAGAAGCATTCTGTGATTCTGTGTATCTCACAGAAGTCAAAGAAATTCATACTTACACCTTCACCTCTGACATCTACAGACAAATGGTTTTGGTTGCTGTCTACAAAGCGCCCAGCCACCACAATCTCAGATCCATCATAGAAGTGCTTAAAGCTGTTAGTGGTTAGGTCTGATATTTCGTTTTCTGGGTAGTTTAACTCCACATCTATGAGCATAGGATTTGACACCTCATCATAAAACCCCTGTAGGATTGAAAAAAAAAAAAAGAAAACATTTAGCTATCATTGTTTTTTTAATTTATGGATAGATCTGTAACCAGAAGCGTCCTGCTATTTCAGCAATGAAAACTAAAAATGTATTTTGTAAGAAATATTTAGATATCTAATTAAATCTCAGAGTGCAAGTCCTAGAAATCTACAAGTAATAGAAATGAGAAAGGACATACAAACTCTTCAGTCTTGCTAAGAGAAAGGAAAAATATTTGAGAATAATGTGCTGTGGATGACGAGTTCCATCAACAAAAATCAAGAGGGAGACCAAGCCTCCTGTTATTTGATAATTTTCTACACCTCTTCTCTGCAGACTGACAGGAGAATATAATCAAAGGAGACTGGTATTGGATTTTAGCAGAGCTTGCAATGAAATCTAGTATCTAATTCTTTGGTGAATTCTTTGAATGGCTGCTATTGGAATATGAGAAGTAAAATAGACAACTCTGTATGGCCTATACCAGTTTCCATGTCTCATGCAACTCTAAAGTGCCTCTGGAGCATGGTAAGACATACCTGCTTGCAGTAAGTTTCTAAGGGAAGAATATCTAGAGCTTTATGATGTGTTACCCTTCTTGTCCCTTGACATGACCTTAACCACATGATCTGTGAGGTGCAGGAGATACAATGACTGCAGCAATTCCACCAGAGCGTCCTTCAGGACTGTGACTTGTGTCATCCTATGCCAAGTTTTAAACCCCCCACCATAGCCCACAGTATCCCCCTTTTACTGTCCCTGCACTTCCTGCTTATATAAGAGAAGTGGAATATTAAATGCAACTAAAGGTCCCTTCCAACTCAAACTATTCTATGATTTTAATACTCTGATCACAGCAGACTCTAGACTACCTCAGTATCAGATTACGGGGATTTTGATTAGTTGAAAACAACAACATGAACAGTTATCTGATCTAATGTATCTCTGATCTCCTGTAGATGGTCATTACTGCACCTGAAGCTGCAAAGCTGCATCAGAGTCAGGATAAATCCGACGGGCCAATCCTTTATTATCCAGTGCCATCCTCTCCAAGAAGCCGTAGTCAACACCACTGCCAAAACCAAGATTGTATAAGGTGTATCTACCATCAATGGCCTTCTTCACTGCTTTCTCAATCTCCTGAGTACTTGATATACCTGCATCAAACCAGGAAATGTTTGAGTTGTTTTCAAAATAGATAAAATGATCACAAAATCAAATGTGACTTGGCATGTTCAGATTTTTTAGGAGACATAACCAAAAGCTTGATTTAGTACTATGATGCTGCTATAATAGCATTCAAATCATGAAAATATCCAGAAGTCAAAGATGAAGGCCAATATTAACTAGCATTGTTTGTTAGTTAATGAACTCTCTTTATTATTCCATCCAACACAAACTTACCCACATTTGGTTGGCCATCTGTTAACATGATAATTATAGAAGCACTTCTCTTTGGCACAAGGTTTTCTTCATGAGCAGCATTCAGAATATCAATTCCTCTCATCAAACCACCATGTAAATTTGTCACTATGAGGTAGACACAAAAATTTGGGTTCAGCAAAGGCTGTCAAAATAAAGGTCCATTTTTCACTGGGGTCTGAAGAGATTTCTTTACAGTAAGAAAATGAAAGATTTGGATTTACAATCAGGGAGGTCTAGATAGAAAAGTACCTGGACTTGGAAACATAAAGGGAAATAGATGCCACATTCTGAGTAAAACTGGACTTCAGGAGTGCCTCATCAGCAATCTGAAACCCCAACAAACTGTAGTATTGTGTTCACAGAATCAATCAATAAATTACCTGACTCAATGACCTATTGGAAGGCCAGTCAAATACTTACTGCCTTGAGCAGAAATTTGCCGAACAAACTTCCTTGCTTCATCTAGATTTTCAGGAGTGGCCTTGATTAATGTTTCTTTCCAGGTAGATACTTCACTATTAAATAATATGAAATTGAAGAAGTCATCTTCTTTAATGTCTTTTAGTATTTTTAGCAGTGCTTCTTTTGTCTATAAGACAAAGAGATTTAAATAGATGGTTCAACATTTAACAGAATATGTGCTTACAGATTTTACATCATTAATCTCTCAGCACTGGACTATTTTTCACTCCTATACAGTATATATTGCAAAAATTCTGAGCTTGTTTTGTTCTTCCAAGTCCCTGTGTCTATTTCAGAGTAATTCCAGGGAAGTCAACTGCAATAACATCTGGTATATCTTTGTAGCTGAGATGAAAATCAGCTTTCCTGTCATGGTTGGTTGCTTACACTGAGATAAGCTGGCATAGCAAATGGGCTACAGGTTACTGGAGAAGCTCATAAACAAGCATGCCTGGATATTTTGATGTAGAACCAAAACCTGAAAATTCTGAACATTAGCTCAGTCATAACTCTGAAAAGAGCTGCTGCTTCCCAGATACAGAATGAATAGAGAAAATGCACATAATCTGTATGCACGGCTTATTTTGGAACTGTCAAATATCATGACAAACATCATGACAGCACTCTCTGGAAATGTTGATAGTTAGAGTTTTGAAGGAATGACATTTATAAGTAAATATAGGCTAAATGTGTGGATTTTGTAACACTGCAAACTAGTACATCTGGCACTGGGCATTAGAGAGGTCACACCACTGAGCCACATTGTACAGCTTGAGCAGCTTATGTGCACTGTAAGGCAGCACTTTGTTCCAGCCCTTTCACTGAAACTCTGCACTAATATAATAACTCACTTGTTGAATTTCTCTTCCATTCATTGAGCCACTAGTATCCAATACAAAAATAATATTCTTGGACAACTTTGGAAGATTTGTTGGTGCGAAGAAGTGTACAAAGTAGCCATTGACAATCTGAAAAACAAAATGTTAAGAAAAACCCCACGCTACCATCGAAAACTTTCGTACATTATAAAGGTAAAAGACATGAAGGAGATATTACTTTAATTTAATTTCTAGCCTCTGAGTGGCCTAAAAAGTTTTAATGGCCCTGACCAATCTCATCTCTGTCCATGTCCCCAGGAGTGTCATTTAGGTGTAAGACTGGGCCTTTAGTCCCTGCCTGAGCTACAGTGTCTGAACTTCTGTCTCCAGCTGTGTCACAACTATACCTGTTCCTCTCCATGGAATCCCACCCTGAAGACTGACTCCTGCTTACCCTCAGCTCTCTGTCTCTTAGGAAACAGCTGGCCCTTGCTTTTGCTGACCTTTACTGTGCAAGTTAAACCGTTCTACAGTTCACAATTTCAAGTTGTTAGACTTACTTGCAAATTATCTGGAGTTGTTCTCTTCACATCATATCTTACAGTAAAATCCCCATTCAAGACAGACTGTGAGCAATTTGCACAGGTTCGCTGCTGATCGAGGGTTGGCTTGAAAGAGATGTGGCCCTGAAAAGAAAAGCCTCCCTTAGATCTGAACCCTAATAGCTGAAAATCTTCTACAGAACACATCTGCATTTTTTAAAGCTGGTATATTTATCTTCATAGACAGCAGAATAAGCTGTGTTATCAGGTTAGATACTAGATTGTATATATCCATATGTATCTAGAAATGTATTGATGGTATCTGACACATGAAGGCTGCTGTCCAGGGCTTTCCCCATATGCTTACTTCCCCATCTGCTTTGGGTCAGCTACTCACTCTGAACGACACCTTTGATAAAACTGTTCTGTGCTTTAGGAATTCTACCACCCCCATACAAGGGAAAACTACTTGTTAGGAATTCAGTTTTTCTGTGAGAGATAATCTTACTGGTATCCAGGTTTCCTCCTGCTGCCATTGCTAGCACTGAATTTATTATTTCAGAATTGTAACCATAATAAATAAATCATGGAATGCAGTAATCAATGTACCTTTTTTCCTGAAAAAGTTTTTTTAATGGTATTTTGCAGCTCATTGGTGATGAATGTTCCTTCTGCTTCCAGCTCAGTGATACCCTGGGGCTCAAAGATGTCTACTTCAATCTGAAATATTAATTGAAAATTTACTGTCATTGATTAAACCATGATGCATCAAATCAGCCATTTACAGGAGGGTAAGCAACTACCAATGTGAAAGAGGGATTTTCATATAGATAAAGAAATTTACTTTTATAATTCATAATAGCAGTCCAAATCTACACTTGTGTGGACACATTTTCAGCCAAAGAGGTCTTTTCAAACACTGAAGTTAAAAACAAAGCTAGAAATAAGTAAACCTTAATAGAAATATGACTTGTTGGAAAGCTAGATAGTGGTATCCTATAATGGCAGATAGGCACAAAAAGCTGCAGTATTACAGAATGTGACATATGCATCACTGTGATTTAAAGATGGTGCTGTTTCACAGTGATGTGAGAAAGCTGGAGTTTATGCTATAAAGGTATATACAGTAATTCATGTTGGAATTCTGGAAACTTAGATTTTAAGTATTAATCCCAGCTCTAACATGAAGAAAAGAAGATAAGAAAACCAACAATTCCATGGCATTGTAATAGCTTTTTCAGGTTTTCATACAAGATTTCTTTTGGAATGCTCAGTAGATGAGCAAATTTGTCAGGTTTAACAATAAAAGCCTACATTTTAAAGCATGCTGGTGAGTGCTCCCCGTGGGACTCACGAAAACGTTATCATGGCCTTTAGCTCACCTGTGAAGAAATGGGAATGATCATGGTACTGCAATTTCAACAGATATACAGAATTTCATCATCTCTTAAATTACAGTCAGATTTGATCAGTTTGCCATTTACCTCAAAATCTTTGACAAGCTGCTTTGGTTTTACTTTGATGAACATTTCATATTTTCCAAACTGTCGCTTCAGCAGTTCCTCGTATGTGAGTTCAAAAGTGACTTTACTGGCTGCTTTAATGTTGACTGAGACAGTGAATTTTTCTGTTTTTCTTCCTGAAGCTCTGGAATTAAGTGGGTAGGAAAAAAGATCTTTATCTTCTTTCACAATATTTATTGTTGGTGGTGTATGATTTTGAAAGGAAAGGAATGAAAGGAAGTAATACAAAGATGGGAATTTTGATCGATTGCTAAAAATCACCAGTCAATTCTCAGAATCATACTCAACCCATAGAATTTATTCAAGTTTCCCTGTGAAATTAATCCCTGGAATAGGTCACATAAAGCCAGCGAAAGCTGCAGGAATAACCTGTCCATAGTTGCAGACAGTGCCTGTGTAGTCAGAGGCTGTATTTCTTTTTTACAATTTGTGCTACAGCAACTATAACTTAATGATTGTTCTTTGGTCCCATAATGTCAGCAAAGTGCCAGAATACAGCATTTCCAATCTCACAGTCTGTTGTGGAGTGATGCTGTGGAAGCCACACAAGACATGATCCTTACTTGACAAGACCAGCAGTTTGTCCTCTTGAAACAGCCTTCTCATATTGCTTTTTTGCAGCTTCTTTTTCCTTTATAATTCCAGGATAGGTGACACCATCAATTGTCCTGCAGATGAAAAAGTCCTAGTTCAGTTGAAGGTTATCACAGGAATTCTCCCTTTATTGATTCGTTTGCTAAGAACCACTTTCAGAGACCTGCTATTGCCAAGATTTGGGCCCTTTCACCAAAGCCAGGCTCCTCAGAGAACTTAGCTGGAATGAAGAGCTCTGTGCTCAGTATCATAAAAGAATCTAAACCAATTTTTACTTTGAATTAGATCAAAACTGGGCTACAGAAACACAACTTATACCTGCCATATTCCTACACTTCAACAGCTTCACCATGTCATCTCAGGTCTCATCTCATCTCATGGAACCAGCTCTCTGGATGTGACTCACCTGGCCAGATGTCATTATCTACAGAGAAGCATTTCATCCTTGAACTCCTGAGAGGACTAAGCAGCCATTTCTCATCACCTCATTCTATCACAGAAGTTCTAAAATGCATTAGGAGTGGTTGTGCCCTAAACTACAGCTCCTCTTCACTGGAGATAAAGCAGGCACAGATGGATGTGCTTAACTGAATCAAACCTCATCATGGTGGAGAACTGCACATGATTGCAACTGAAGGTACAAATATAAAGGAATCATTCTACTTTCTGCCTTTCATTCAAATATGATTTTTAAATGAAGAGATAAATTAAGCTATAATGCCATCAGGGAAATTAAGTAATGGAACTTTCCTGGTTTGATAATAGCAGAGTAAGTAAGAGGTATTTCTGAAAAGGTGGATGAATCTGTGGGAAAGGTCCCCCATTCCCTAAGGTTCCCTTCTATTCATGATGATGAATAGATATAATTGAAAATTAGTCATCTTTTCTACAGATGTACCAATGTTTGCCTTTCTCCACATATCTTGCATGTTAAGTTAATAATACCAGAAAATTACCCAGGAGGTATTTAGAAATCTGTTCAAATGGCAAAGTAAAAAATGAACATTTGGGTTCAGTTTCTTCCAGTTGAATTAGCACAGATTCTTAGTCTTCTTTAACAATATTGTAAATATTACACACATGCTGAAGTTGGTAATGAAGGCTGTCTTAGGGAGTTCAACATCAAAGAACACTTCCTTGGACACACTTCCACGATTGACAGCTCGACTGGTGATGACATTGTGTGCAAACCGAGAAGTCACTTTACTATCAATTTTCATGCTATAGATTTCTATTCCATCAACAACCTGTAGATTGAGAAATTTAAAAAGACAAAAAGAGCACTAGCTGTTACACTCACGTGTGTATTAATCAGTTATGATCATATTTTTTAAGAGAAACCACAGCAGGACATTGATCACTCCAAAGCAAAAAGAAAGAAAGAAAGACCTAATATAAGAACTGGTGCACAGCTGTGTTTCCTTGGGAATCTATTTCACTGGCATGATGATGCTATTCCACAAGTTATACCTATAAACTTTAACAAAATACTACCACCATAGCAAAAATGCTGCCATTATAAGAATAGGTTTTTTCTCTACTGAGGGAATGACTTTTTATGGTTATTCAAAGAGCACAACTGTTTACTGCTACCTCACTGTATTAGTGACTGTAGTTATCAGAGGAGTGGATGACTCCTAGAGCAGGGATGTAAGTAATCCTCTTGTTTAAAAATAGACCAAATGCCTCTAAATTCCATTTTATGTTATTCTCAGCTTCCTCCCAGCTGGAGCTCAGTCTTTTTTAAACAAGGAAATGGGCAAGGCAATACTTGTTTTCTTTGACTGCACAGGTATAAGGTTTCTGGACACTAAGTGAAAGCATGGGTAACAACAGATTTTGTTCCCATTAGGAACAACAAGGTCTGCTTCTCGCAGCAAAACCAGCACTGCAAAGAACCTTGGGGATTTTATGTTGGGCCTGATCTCTGCTGATTGATTAAGGTCCCCAAACAAATCAAAGCATTTAAGCATTGCTGAAGGGGAATCCAGGTGCCAACTGGAATCAGCCCCAGAGATGAAGTCTCTTGCCTTCCTTAGCAATAACTGCTGCAACATAAAAGGAAAAACAAAACCAACATAGAATGAAAGTCTGTTAGAGATACAGGTGACTTGAAAACAACTCAGGTATTTATTCAAATAAAATGAGATTAAAAGTCATTTGTTCACTCTCTTTCCTTGTCCAGGAGCTTCCCTCAGAGCTTGGAAAGAAAGTGTCTAGTTAGTCCTAACTGCCTAAAACAGGCAGCTCTGGGCTGTTTCCCTTGTCACACACTCAGAAATACCCATTTGCTCAGACTGGACTTACAGAAACATTTTGTGAACACAGTAAGAATATCTTTGTCACTATAAAATCTTGGTAGCCCAGAAAAAACCAAGCCTTACTCACCAAGTCATTATCAGCATTTCGCTTCTGCAAAGAGAAAAAACAGGAAAAAATCATGACTTAGGTAGGAAAGCTGCATTTAGAAATAAATCTCTTAGCATCTGTGTAGTTGTCACAAACCAAAAGAAGTCCAGGAGAAGGAAGGCTTGAGAAAGGCCTTCATTAATAAACTGAAGTAAATTTGAGGCAAGAGCAAGTAAGGGATGTGAGGCAGGTTGTAGTTATTTTGCTTTGTTGAATCTTTTGGTTTTCATTTGACATCAGTGTACCTTAAATATTGTGGTTTTGAAAGGTAAGTTAAACTTTGAATGTTGCTCACTTTATATTTTGTTCATGTGGCACAAAAAGTGTCTTCTTCCAGCTGAAAATAAACATGGACCCTTGAAGTATGAGGGAGAATGAGAGGAAAAGAGGCTCAAACGCTCAGTGTCATTTATAATTAAATCTCATTGAGACTAAATGACAAAGAACACAATAAAATCTGATTAATAGGTTTTCCTCAAGTATAGGTTGGCTGTATGGTGACCTCAGGTAAAACCAAAATATCTTGTCCTCATAGTGACATCTTTTTCTTGAGAACTCCCAGATCTGGGTCCTGCAGTACATATTTTCTTTTCAAACTTATTCTCCTTTGGAAGAAATATAAGGGCTGTATCAAAGCATAAAAAGCCAGTTTGCACATTTTTTTCCCTGTCACACAAACTCAAACTATCAGGCACCCTTACATTTCTTTCAGACTCCTAAATTTTTCCCATTTCAGCCCACCAGCCTCTTATCCTAACATGACCAGGTAGGAAGGTAATTCGGCAGGATTACAGAGGAGAGGCTGCCACTACAAAAGGCTGCATGAAGGGGGGAAAAATAAGCAGTTAAAACGTGGGGGGGAGTTCCCATATTTGCTCCCAGAATAGTTGCAAATATTAGAAGCTGTACAACAATATCATGTACTCTGTTCTGAAAGAGAGGACAGGCATTAAACAAACTTCCTGAGTGCTGTTAAAATAACAGCTTGTGTAACTCAATTCCCATCAGCTCGGCTGCAAACACCTTATCTCCTCTGGCTCCAAGAGCCTCGAGGGTCACATTTTGTGGAATCGTGTTTACCTGCTACACCCAATGCAGGGGGAAGGACACAACAAATCAGATACACATCTCAAGTACACTTAAGGCTTTCAGTACCTTTCACAGTCGGAAACTGAGACACAGAGGGTTATTTTTTGTTTATTTTAGGGCTCTTTTCAAGACACTATATTAAATCTATGGTAATGCAAGGTTTGAGGGAGAAGGCTTCTCTTCTGAGGTTAAGTCTGGCCAAAAAGTCTGTGTGCATTTCTTTAGGTTCATCTTTCAAACTGTTGCTGCCATCCAGATGATTTCTGTGCGTCCATCTCTCCTTTTCACAAGCATGTATGGATTCCTTTAATGCCTGTATAGAGTGTGCACCAACTCGAATCTGACCTTTTCAATACTGGAATTATCTTTTCTGTATCCATACTGTCATTACAGCTTGTCATTTCCCCTTACAAAATACAAACTGAGGTATGCACACCGGGAAACGAAAACAGGGAACTCTGTGAAATGTCAGTTTGTTTGGTACCAACTTTTCCTTGCAGTGGAGCTAGCAGGCAGTTTATACAAAATACAAAAACAAACAAACAAACAAAACCCCCCAAATCAAACAAACAAAAAACAACAATCAAACAAAAAACTATAAAAATCTGTATAGCTATAAATTCCGCAATTCTGACTACTGCTTCCAAAATGAAAGATACTGCATTTAAATTTTATAGAATTGCTGTTGTGCACATTCTTTATCAGAATTATGGCTTCAACAGTAGTTTTGAAGGAGTTCTATTTTGAGGGGTACTCTGCAATTTCCATTGAAACTACAGAAAAATCTCTCTGTGAAAGGCACCACTCACTTTGCACTTGGGCTGATCTTCAATGGAGATACTCAATCCAGCTGGACATCACCCAGCTACCTGCTCTAGCTAACCCTGGTTTGCACAGAGGAGGGATTACGTGACTTTGTGATTTGTTCTGGGTTTTTTCATTTTTAATGATTCACTCGGGTGTAACTTGAGCCTAACATCAAGGTCGTTTTGAGCTACATGGGCAAAAAGCAATAGTGTGCCAATCAAAATGATTATGCAATTCTAAACTAAAATGAGAATTAACATCCTCCACTCTGGGTGATTGTTACTTGATAAAATGTTATTTGATAAATTATTTTCACATATTTGCCAGGTGCACCAATTATTAGAATTTTATTGCTTTTCAGTTGTGTAACAGCAACAAACTCTTCTTTTGTTTAATACTGTTCTGCTGTGGCAGCAGAAAAGAACAGAGGTGCAAAAAACCTATGGAAATTGGAGAGGAAAAGAAATTCGAACTGCCAAGAAAACAGAGAGGGAAAAGAGGACTCTCTTACAGTACTTGCTGAAAGAAGCCCTGATTGTACAGCTTGGGAAACTAAGCCACAGCACTACTAAAAGGATCAGTAAAGACTGTACAGTTATCTTGAAGTGACTGCTGGGAATCCACAACACTGAACGAGATATTTGCATATACCCCTAAATGCTACTTAGGAAAACAAGGCATGAAAATGATCTCTGAATCTACAGCAACACTGAAGATTCCATCAGCCTAAGTGATGCTTAATTGGGTGCCACAGAGAAGAGCCCATAACGCAGCTCATTGGAACATGGTGTGCCAGCACACATGGGGAACTCTGATGCAGATTTTTGTTCCACTTTCGGCAGAATTTCTGCCAACCGTGTCTACCTGGCTGTGAATCTAAAAGCAGCTTTGACAGCTTAAAGGTCATCAGCCAGCCAGAATTCCAGTCACATTTCAGCCCTGGATACTGCTTGCTCAAAGGGGCCAAGACACGGATGGGCACCAAGACCTTCACGCTACAGAGCAATTGCCTCCATTTCAATCAAATCACATTTGCATGAAGTACAGAACAAAACTGGGAGAATCAACTGACTTTTCCACAGTGCTCTGCATTTATGGATGGAGAATTACACACAGCTTTGGCAGATTTCCATCTAGAAAGGCTTCAGCATTGCAAGACATACAGAGAACCACAGGCACTAAAGAATCTCTGGCATTTCCAGTTTGCAGCATTAAATCTCACATTGACTTTTAAAAGTTAGACATGTTGTTATCCTGATTTTCAAAGAAAAAGTCTTGGCAAAGATCATAACCTAATCAACAGCAATCAACAGTAAATTGTTTGGTCCTGTTCTACCCAGTAACTCAGAATGCTCCCTAAATGGATTTGCCCTCTGTAACTTTTCAGAGTCCATAGCAACTGAGAGAGAGGGAAATAATTTATGGAGGTGAGGAGTAGTGGCCAGCAACTTAACCAAAGAAAATTAGGCAAAACATAGGCAGCACTGCCTTACTCAGAGATCCAGTCAAAAGCAGAATGGCCCCTTTGAGGGATGTATCTCATGTTGTGCTAACATGCAAATCTTTTGAGAAAAATCCTACCAATTCATTTGCACAGTTGGCATTTATCTTGATGCTGTTACATCTCTGTTTTCTGCTTCTTAGAGCCATCTTTTCACTTGTATTCCTCAACAAGTGCCCTGGCAGCACTGATTGCTTTACGCATTTAAATATTTTACTAAAATATGTCACCATTACATGGTGATGACAGTGAAAACAGAGGAAAATGATGTTTTAAAAAGAGAGAGAGAACTTCCGAGCTGATTTAAAACTGAGGCTGATTAGAGACCAAGCAGTCTGAGTTCCAGTTTTTAACCTGTGTCCAGGGGTACCAGAGAACACAGAGCTCCTGCTGCCAGCATTGTATGAGCTGATAAATGCTGATAAACTGCAAGAGAATAATCTTTGAGGAGTGGGAGCCCCTCACGGTTGATTACTTACCTTGATGTTTCTGACATGTGTTAGCAAAAAGTCTGAGGATGCAAAGGCAGGAATCAAAACTAAAATACAAAGCAAGAGACTGTTTCCCATTTTGGAAAAAAAGTGAGGTTCCAATTGGAATGATATGGATAAATATCTAATGCTTTGTTTACCAAGTGTTAATAAACAACCCAATGACAAAAGTGAGATTAAGCATTAGGCATTTGGGGAAAATCAGACACTGAATTTTGAATTAGTATAATCTACAGAATACTGTTAGAAAATCTCTTAAAGAATTTACAGAATATTTCAGCAATGTCTCTTCTATGTAACAGCTCCAAACAGAAAATCACAGCCATCTCTGTACTGGCAACTGAGATTAATCTCTAGTCCAGACCCACTTTTTTACCCAAATGAAAACTGTCATCTTTCTGATACCTCCTTAAAGCCTTTCCCTGGCTCAAATTTACTGCAGCCATAACAGAGCTTGCAGTCTGTGAAAGCCATTTAAGCTTCATTTCAAAAGCACCCCTGTAATCCTCCATATCACTCACATACCCGATTTAGGTATCGTTATTTGACATGTATCCTGTCCAGTCTAGAAACTTCTCATTAAATGGGTTCCTATTCAACTTAATGGCTGAAAACAGGTCCAAACTCCCAGGCCTTGCATCTTGTACGCTCAGTGTGCACCCAGCCTGCGGTGCAGAGCCATTTTTCTGTGTTTTTTACCTTGACAGTGTTAATTCTCTCTTAAACCTTTTAGCTGGTTCATTTCACCCGTTAATGAAAGACAGACTTCGAGGACTGAGGATTACGTGCTCAGTGATAACAAAACATTCTATTTTCTGGTTTTCCTGCAGTCAGCGTTATGAGGTGCTCAGCCACGGGAGAGCTCCAGGAGCTCCTCTTTTACCCAGCCTGGAGATTTTTAACCAATTCTCTACCCCATCCAAAGGGACGGGACGGCTCCGCGGAGCTGCTGTGCCCTGCCGGGGCTCACGGCAGGTGGGGTGCCGTGGCACAGACGTGTCCCTGTCGCGGGCGTCCCCCGGGCTCAGCACAGGGGTGTCACGGAGCAGCCCGCCGGGGACACGCCTCACGCGGGTCCGTGAGGGGACAGCGCTGTCCCGGGGCCGCTGCGAGGGCCAGCGCCGGGCCAAGCTCCCTGCCTCAGCCGCGCTGCCCGCTCTCAACATGGCCGCCGCGCCCGCTTCCAAAATGGCTGCCGCGGCGCCGCGCGCGCGCCGGAAAGCTGCGCGCCGGGCGCTCCATGGCCGTGGCCGCCCCGGGCATCTCTATGGCAGCGGGCGCTGCCCGGGCTCGGAGGCGGGAGGATGTCCCTGGCTGCCTACTGCTTCCTGCGGGCCGTGGGCAAGGGCAGCTACGGGGAGGTGAGCCTGGCGCGGCACCGCCAGGACCGCAAGCAGGTAGCGAGGGGCTGGGCCGCGGGGCACGGGCACGGCGGCGGGCGCAGCTCGGCGTGAGGGGAATGGGGGCTGGGCTGGGCTGGAGGTGCTGCGATGTCTGGTCCGGCTGTGACCCGCACCCAGTTGTGGCCCGGCTTTGTCTGGTGGCCCTGACCCACCCTGGGCACCACCTGGGCCGTGGCATCATGTGAGGGTGCCGCTTTGACCACGGCCAGGTGTCAGGGTGGGGCTGTCACCGTCACCAAGTGTTGGGGTGTGGCTGCAGCCAGCCGAGCTGCTGTTTCTGTTCTGTTCCCTTGTCTATAAGAACTTTTATTCAAGGTGTGGCGAGGACTCTTCCCGGGAAGGTTTTGGTTGTGTCAGAGTAGAAGCACAAGCGTTTTTGTTGGAAAACTGAAATAATCTGTCTAGTCTGGCCAAAGCAGAAGTGTTTGATAGGGAATATGAGAGAGCAAAGATATGAGGCTGGAGAACACGCAGGGAGCAGTGCCACAGGAACCTCCTGTGTGAGCCTTTTGCCCAGGATTTTACTGGAAATGACGGGAGAAGGTTTGTTCCCAGCAGGGATCAGAGGGTATGCCCTTCCCGGATGAGGGCAATTCCCTGCTTGGAATCCCGAGGTAAATCCCTGTGACCCGTGGCATGGGTAGCAGTGATGGCAGTCCAATGTCCTCAAAGAGTTGCTAACCTCATCCTAAAAGTAAACAGTGCATTGAGGTCACTTTCACTGGGATACAGGTCCTTGGATTTCATTGTGGTGTTGCTGGTCATTAGCACTGGCAAGAGCCTTGCTTCCTGTTTGTAGTTGCATCATAAATATTTGGTGTGGTTTACTGTGTTTTATCTTTTACCAACTTTTACAAACTTTTTTCTGTAGCAGGATGATCAGGATTTTTTGTTGTGGCTTTGGCACAGTGCCATGTGTTCTGTGAAAGAAGCTGTGTCTTATTTAAGCATATTTGCTATTAACTGAATGCTGGATTTTTGTGAAGAAGGTCAAGTAGCTTTAAGTGTTTAAAACAAAACAAAATGGAATTCATACACAATTTGGTATCAAATATGGTGGAAGAGTATTGGAATAGACTTCAGCAGAGAATCTTGCAAGGAAAACATGCTCATTAAACTAAATACAATCAATGCCAAATTTTAGATAAGGCTAATATATGCTAATTTTTGCATTTTGGTGTGTATTTTCTAAAAGCTGCTAATATAAGCTTAAATGATTTCCATGCCCAAAGATAGAGTTGTAGTTGACGTCACATAGAACACAGTAGTTTTAGCATTTCTATTTTATTTTGAAGTTAGGTGATGCTGTACACAATTAGCTTTATGATATTTCTCCTGGAAGCTGAAAATCACAGGTTCTATCTAGCAGGCTTCTGAAACACAAAGTCACGAGGTGCTGTGGATTTCCTGGGTAATTTGTTCCCTTGGTTTATAGGGGAGTCTCCTCAGCACTAATTAATTGTGCTGGCTGATTAATAGGCACAGCCTGGAGAGCAGACAGTGAACCATCTCTGAGGATGCCAAAATTCAGCAAGTAAAAATATTTTAAAAGTTTTGATTTAAAACCTCTCCGACAAGAGCAGGTTCAAATGTAACCATGACAGGATTGTTCTGTGGGAAGCTGATGCCCTAAAGTGATGTCCTACAAAATTTTCATCAGCATAGGGCCAGCTCAGACCTAAATATTGGTGTTGTGGGTGATGATCACCAAGTGTTCTATGGATTTCATCATCTTGTCTTCAGCTTCATGAATGTTTTTCCTGAAACCTGAAATTTCTTAGTATTATATTTAATGTAGTACATATTAAGGAAGCAGATAACTTTTGTATGTAGTTTTGAAAAATTCTTGACCCCCCTTAATAAAAAATGAAAGAAATTTAGAAATGAGCACAAGACTTTTTTTTCTCTTTCAGATGACTTTTATAATTTGTTTGCAGATGACTACATACTATATAAATATATAAGTTTACTATTGATGTACTGTTTGTAAGAGTAATTGTGGTGCATAAACACGTATTTCAGGCTTAAAATATGAACAACAGACACACATTTAAAATGAGAGTGAGAAAAAAAGAGAAATGTGAACATTAGTCAGAAGAAAGGAAAACAACACGAAATTCCTGAACAGAGTTGTAGTCAGGTGGATGAATGGAACACACCTGTTCCATTTTGATGGTGTAAGGGTAGAAAAGAAGAAATTGTGTATAACTTTCAGCCAAACTGCAGCCTCCATGTAGAATAATGAGTGGAGATTTCAAATAATGCACTTCCTTTATGTTTGGGGAATTTTCTAGGGCTTCTGCAGAGCTACTTTCATCTCTTACCATACACCTTGCCTTGTCTTTTGCAGTATGTCATCAAAAAGTTAAACCTTAGAAGTGCTTCCAGCCGCGAGAGGAGAGCAGCAGAGCAAGAGGCACAGCTCCTGTCCCAGCTGAGACACCCCAACATTGTCACCTACAGAGAGTCCTGGCAGGGCGACGATGGCCACCTCTACATTGTGATGGGCTTCTGTGAGGGAGGAGACCTCTACCACAAACTCAAGGAGCAGAAGGGAAAACTCTTGCCTGAGAATCAGGTGGTGGAGTGGTTTGTCCAGATTGCCATGGCACTGCAGGTACAATGAAGTGTAATTTTGTCACCTTCACCTATAAACTTAATTTGACTTTTTATGTACTTAAAAATTCCAACTTACCTACAGCCTTTGGATTCCTCTTTGGCTGGTTTAGCATCTAAATACAATGGTTATTAGTACATTAAACATGGATCATTGCAGTAAAATCAACTGTTTTAAGTAAGAAATAGCTGACTTATTTTATGTCCACGTGTTGTAGCACAGTAGACAGTGGTTACCTTTGGGGTGTTTGCAGCTCTTGTCTGAAATGCTTCTCTGGTTTGAAATTTTACATTAAATTTACAAAATGTAGGTTTTTTGGGGAAAAAAGGCACGTTATTTCAGAAGCATTTTGTGTTCAGTCTTTTTCTTGATGTTTTTAATGGCAAATTTAGACTACTAATGCATCATTTCTGTTAAGCCTTATCCTACTCTTTTAAATTTGTAATTGGAGGTTATCTAGCTATAAAGGCAATTGTTACAGCAATAAAGACAAGATACAGGTGTTAACATTGTAGAATAAAAATAGACAGAAAAGCCTATCTTAAAGTTGGCTGTCAGGTCAAAAATATACTAATTATGGGTACTGCCTGTTACTTATTATGACTAATTTTCTTACCTGTTTACACAAAGCTCACATTGTAATTTCCTCTGAATTTTTTTTGTACTAAGATTGTCAAGAAATGAAAGCAGCAGAAAATGAGTTAAAGTCTTAACTTTACATTTTTATTTCCTCTTTTCTGCTGATTTACAAGAGCCGTGCAGGAAGATTTGGTTAAAGCGGTGCCAAGTTTTTTGGCCTGTCTGTATCAGTCACTTTTAATGTTATTTCACCAATATTGTCTTAGCAGGTCATTCCTGACCTTAAGAGTGATTTATGTGTTCCCTTTTGTGTTTTCTTTCTTTGACTTGTGTAATGAGATTTTACTTTTCAGTTTAAAATAACCAATTAGGAATTAATTAACCTTATTTATATGATTTTCCCCCCTAGTATTTACATGAAAAGCACATTCTGCACAGAGATCTTAAAACTCAGAATATTTTCCTGACACGAACAAATATAATCAAAGTGGGAGACCTGGGAATAGCCAGAGTGCTGGAAAACCAGTATGACATGGCCTGCACTCTCATAGGCACCCCATACTACATGAGCCCTGAACTCTTTTCTAACAAACCCTACAACTACAAGGTACAGTATGAAAATGTCATTTCTCTTCTCTTAGGAACGTTATTTTATTTGTATGAGATCATTGCAATCTTATCTGTGGTTTTTGGTTTCTTATTGCTTCCAAGTCCTTTTAATCTTCCCAAAGACCAAACAATTTATAGGAATGTTTGTTTCTGGAACAGTGTTTAGGAATTCATAGCATGTGCTAAGTTATCACAGCCAAGGTGTTCTGCAGGCTGCCTGTACCTGTCACAGGTGGAGAGATAGAGAATGGGAACAGAAATATCAGTCTGTGTTAGAGAGATGCACTTTCTGAGTTTATTATATGCCAGACAGGAAGTTTTACACTCAAAAGTTGTATTAGAAATAACAGCAGCACTAAAAAGCAAAAAGAAGAAAAGGAAATTTTAATGAGAGGAATAAACAGTGTTATTGTGAATTTAAAATATAACAGAATAAAGCAAATCTATTTCCCTGTTCATCTCTTGCTGTAAACCACACACTAAATAAATATGAGTGCAACGAGCAAGAACTCAGGGGAAACTTCTTCCAATGAAAAACCAAGATTTTTCATTTACCGATAGGACTGATATTGTACTAAAAAAGGAAACAAGCAACTCTCCCCCTAAAGATAGCTGATTTCTACACTTCCTTTTGGAAAAAACTTGGGGATATTTGTAAGAAAACAGTTCACTTAATCAAAATTAAAAATAGGAGTGAAACTCAAGCCAAAAGTTTGCAATGGAATTTGGGCTTAATTACTTAGTGCCATTAAAGGCCTCTTTGAAAACAGGTAAATAGATAAAACTCGTACAACTAATATGAAGTTCCCAAACATTTTCTCTTCCCGTTTTTTCAGTCTGATGTTTGGGCCTTGGGCTGCTGTGTTTATGAGATGGCTACACTGAAACACGCCTTCAATGCCAAGGACATGAACTCCTTGGCTTACCGAATTATTGAAGGGAAGGTAAAAACGACTGAAATTTTTTATATGTGCTTGGATTTCTATCAAAAATTGAGATTATCTTTTCTGATCAGAAATATTGCATGGAGGTAAAAATACTTACATGTAACATACTCCATTATATGTAAGACTGTTGTTTTGTGGTGGTGGATGATGTGATACCAGACCAAGGGAGTTACTCCTTTGTAGATATGGCTAGAGTTTCTCATTATCTCATCATATAATGAATGTACTGATTAATTTTCAAAGTTCTGAGATTACTTTCTTAATTTGCTTCTGGTTTTGCATAAACATTGCATAAAAATTAAATTCTGTCTGATGCCATTTTCCTGTTGTGTAAGATTACCTTATTTAAGTGTCTTCTTGCTTTGGCATATAATGAAGTTAATATAGGTTTATTTTTTATAAATTTTAAGCCTATTTACAGAACTTTTATTGCTCATATTAATAAAATTAGGAACAGTTCTTAGACACACACTTGGAATTTCGGTATTTTGTTTAACACTAAATAGTCAGATAACTTTTAGCATTTGAATAATGAGTCTTTTTTTTATACATAATTTTGTGTAGCTGACCATAATGGTCACCAATAAACATTCTAGCAGTAGCTCCTGTTGGTGAATATATTAAATAATATCAGGCTTCCCTTTCCTTTCACAGCTGCCACCCATGCCAAAGGATTACAGCCCACAGCTGGTAGAAATAATACAAACTATGCTCAGTAAAAAACCTGAGCAGAGACCTAGTGTGAAAAGCATCCTGCGACAGCCGTATATCAAACAACAGATTTCTTTGTTTTTGGAAGCTACAAAGGCGTAAGACGTTTTCATTTGAGTGATTCCGTGCAAAATATTCATGTTATTGTTTCTGTTTTTTACAACTTCTCCTGGGTTTTGTAGCAGGAAGTAAGTAAGTTATGTTATGTGCAGCTACAAAGCATATGAACCTGAATTTCTTTGAATTCTTTGAGAAATATGAAGGAATTAGAGTGGAAAATATTTTTTTTTCTGCAAATGCAGAATAAAACTGTGTAGTGCTTAGAAATACAGACTTGGTAGAACACACACACCTTTCCATATGGTTTTTGAGGCCATTTATCATCTGGGAGCTGAAAAACCAAGTGCCTTTTGATATACACTGATATAATTATTTTCCTTTATCAGGTTTAGTCGGTTGTTTTACTGCTTCCAGACAGAACTGACCTTGGTGCTCTGCAGAACAAGTGTATATTGCTGGCAGAATCTGAATCATGTTTTTAAGCTCCTTTTCTAGAATTGAAAATAAGGTTGTTGTGCACAGTCTATTGAAAAATCCCAGTACCTGATACTCTTTGTATGAAAGCTCTTTAGTGCGGTGGATTTTTTTTTTTAATTAGTATAATCTAAGGAAATATCTTAAAACCTTGTTGATAGTGATTAAATGAGCAACTTTCATTTTTTTACAGGAAAGCTGCTAGAAATCATAAGAAAACAGTGAACTCTAAACCTAAAGACCCTTGCTCTGTCATCTCAGCAAAGAATGAATCTCACAGTGGGAATGTTACACACCAAAACCACTCCACTGAGCAAGCCAGAAAATACAAAATTGTAAGATATGGGGGTTTTTACCTTAAAAAAAAAATCCAAACCCCTCATGCTCTTTCTAGATAAAAAACTCGGTTTTATAAGAAGTACCTTGAGCATGCCTGAGAATCCCAGCAATGTGTAACATTCATACTGAGGAAGGAATTGTTTTTAGGTAAGAGTGGAAGTAATTAAACACCTGTGGATCACTGAAGCTAATTGCAAGGTCTGTAAGATGCTAACTAAACAACACCTGGTTTTATGTGAGTTACTCTTGGAGTATTTGGAGTCAAATAATTTTTCAAGTATTTCATGACAAGTGGTAATAGTTTTTTCCAATCAAAAGCATATATTTAAAACTAGTTATAGTCACAACCAACATAGTCTATTGTTAAAATTCTTTCCAGTGGCTAGAACAAACCTTTTGTAATGGTTAATCTTGTGCATGTTTTTTGTTTTCTGTAATAAGTCTGCTGTTTTGGATTTGAGCTTTCAATGTTGAAGTATGGAATATATGTGGTGGAGCACATCCTAAAAACTCTTGGTGCTTGTTCCTTCCTTAGGGAAGAGCCAAGGGAGTACAGCTTTTCTTTCATGGTCCTGGTGAAAAATAGTTGTACTCCATGTGTGTAAATCAATACCTGAAATAGGTCATTTGCAAATCTGTATCTCTTTATAAATGCAGATTTTGACTTTTTTGAGGCTCCTAATCTGTTATTGATCATAATTTCCTTTCAGTTTATGTGCTCTGGTATATTCTTGGTTTTCTTTAAGTGCTTAGAGAATTCTTTTATATGTGTGTAAAACCCAAAAGACAATGACTTTTTTTGTTTTAATCCTAGGATGAAGAGGATTGCGTCAGCAAATGTAAAGCCTCCAGATTTTGTCCCTCAGAGAAACCAGCTGTTGAGTTGGAAAGAAAACCAAGCAAAAATGATCTGGACAGCTTGGGAGACTCCATAGCTACAATCAGTGGAGTGAACATTGATGTCTCCCTGTCTGAAAGGATGAACTGTGGAAGTGAGAAGTGTGGCAGCGAGAGTATTCCAAAGAATAATAGAGCAAAGCATTTACATGTTCCAGGCCATTCCAAAACAACATCTAATAACCCACCAATTAAGGAAGATGGACAACAGCAAAGAGCAAAACAGGCTTTTAAAGCTGAAAGTATTGAGTCTAAGCTATCTTCTGTTGATTCTGTAGAAGATGATGATGATACTTTGAAACTCCTGCAACCTCTATCAAAAGACCAGAAGCAAAATGACCTGGTAATGCATTTATGCTTATTTAAAGTAGATTAACCAGTGGCCAGCTCTTACAATTTTGAGAGCTGCTGCATGTATTTTTCTGTCAAAGTAGGATGTTGCTGATGCAATTATTGAGATTCTTAGGAAGTTAGGAGCCATGGGTTCAGATTTGCAAAGGCAATGTGATGAAGTAGTTTTGGGATTGCACTATCTAGATGATTGGAATTCTGTTTTTACGGGGAAGAAATTTTGATTTTCCAGCTGAGAACAGAGAGGGTAAGAATAGTTTTGTAACTTTTGTTCTATGTTGTAAATAGGCCTGAATAATCTTGATTTGGATGGGGGGCTAATTGGTGGTAATTGTCCTCTCACTGTATTTTGGTCTACCATGAGATTTTTAATGAGAAATCATTATTTGTTATAGAGCTTGAATTCCACTGACAAGCTGCTGGCGCCCTTTGTTCCTGTTGTAATTCAAGTAAGTATCCTTCTTTGAAGGTTTAGTAGCTAAGGATGTTGGTACAGCAGGTATTTTATCTCTCAAGTAAGAATTTATTGTGGTTGCACCTGTGCTGTGTTAAGGCAGTTGCAGTCCAAATAGTAAAGTGGCCTGTTTTGATTTTTTTTAAGTGTGTTTGTGTAAATCTGGAAATGACAGGTCTGTATTTCTTTTTTAAATGATTTTACTTCTTAGGATGATGTCAGTCATGGAGCTTCAGGAGATGCTCAGAGAAAAATGACCTTCCACGTGCAGCCTCACAACTCTGTCAGTGAACCTGCTCTCTCACGGCAGCAGCAGCAGAAGAGAGGGCTTGCTGAAGGCTGCTCAGAGAAGGTGCAGATACTTGAAAAATACTTCTCTTTCCTTTAAGACTCCTGTGTTTTTTCCTCAGTGGGACCTGTTTTCTTTGAAAGGGTGGGTGTTAAAATGCTGTTCTTGTTTCATATGTGTCTGTATAACTTCAGTGGTAACAAGTGCAGATCACTGAAGGTGACTCTTAGAAGCAGCCTGAGTAAATCTTTGAAAATCCCATGGATGAGGTGGATGTGCCAGGTGGGCTGTGCCTTTACTGGTTTGCAGTGTTTCCTAGGAAATTCCATGAGGGCTTCTCCCTATTTGTGACTACAAGTCAGTACCTTTGTGGATAAGACTACTTGTGGTGGGTAGTGGCTAAGTAGTGCTTTAGAACAGATGTGTAATGACTGCCCTGAGCTTCTGAGTGCAAACTGTAGGAAGAAAATCTTGGCATGCACACAGGATAGAGCTCCTGTCAGTTCTTCCACACTGAGCAGGGAGGTTTCTTTGGGGAAAGGCACAAGGCTAGAGAAAAGCATGATTCGTTTTCTCTTTGGGTTTTGCTGTTTGGGGGTGGGGACAGTTGTTGCAAGGGCCTTGGCTGAAAAATGGTCTGGGAGGAGAGGGTTAAGATTTAGGGATGGAAAGAAGGGAAATTGATGCAAGCAGAGATGTGGAGAGGGAAGGGTCAGGCTGGGAGATGTGAAGAGGTTACAATAGGATTCAAAATCTCTAGCATCCAGCTTTACCATGCAAAAATGTGTTCTAGATTGCAGAATACTGAAACTTTTAATAATAATAAAAAAAATATTGATCACTTCTCTGTCAAGTTCAGAGCAGTTTCTCCTTGGCCTCTACCTGTTCCTTCTGATGAGACCCCAAAGACAGCCCAGAGGGATGCAGAGCACTCTGAGGCTGCAGATAGTGCCAAACCCAGCCAAGCAGCCATTCCAAAGGTTAGTGATGAAAACTGTGTTTTTGTCTCATTCCTTCTGAGCAGTTTGTTCTACGAGTGTGTGCACAGTGAGTAAAGAAACGTGCAGTAGCTTCCTGCCTCATAGAAGCCCTGCTCAGTGTGGGATGAGCCTTGCTGAGCCTTGGAAGTCAGAAGTCCGTTTTCTAGAGTTCAGACTGGTCCCATTGAAGACAGTTTTGTAATAAATAATTAAGCATTAAATAATAGCTCCCTCTCCCATATCAATTGAAAAGGATTTTTTGCTTAATAGATGATTAAAAAACAAAAGCCATAATGGTGATTGCAAATTAATGTCAAATTAACTTCCTTTGAAGGAGCGACCCTTGTCAGCAAGAGAACGAAGGAGGCTGAAACAGTCTCGAGAGATGCTTCCCTCTGGTAATTTTTATGTTTACATGTTAACAGTTTATGTATAAGTAGGCTAAGTAAATGATAACTTCTTGTCTGTTCTTCACTGCCATCTTCAGAATGGTGCACTAAGGGCCTAGTTCTGTGTTAAATAAAAAGTTCTGTTAACATGTCTGTATTTTTCTCCTTTTTAGTTATGTTCAGTTGTGTTCTGTGTTGACAACATGTCTTTGAAATGTACATGAAATGTAGAATATTCACTTTCAGACAGAAGCTTCAATGTTTTCTATTAGCAAAATATCTACCTCCTGCCTGCCTTCTGCTAGGTGATAGATTTTTTTTTTCTTGCATGAGGATGAAACTAATTCAGAATACACACAGCTTAGTTGTAAATATTGTCAAAATGTCATCCTTCCAGTGGTTCCAGCGAGACAGTCATTAAACAGTGCAGTAGTTGAAGCAAAGTCACTTGTGGAAAATTGTAGTAAAGTTCCTCAGTCCTCATCAGATCCCAGTTTTTCTCAGGTAAACTTTGTCAAAAGTATTTCCTCCATATAGGAACAGTAATTTATGGCAGATTGCTGATTTACTTTCAGCTCTTAGAATTTTTGTTATTTATTCCCTCTTCCCTTAGAGAAAGAGAGAAGCCCATTGCCTGTCTGATGATGAGCTAAGCTCTTCCACAAGCTCTACAGACAAGTCTGATGGTGATTCCAAAGAGAAGTAAGGATTTTGTTTAATATTGGGCAAGTTTTCACTGCTGTACTGGACCTTGACTTGGAGTGGAAAAAAATGGCTTTCACGCTTTATCTCTGCATAGTGAGTGATTGAAGAAGTATGTGATGCATAGAGGAAAACAGCCCCATTGAATTATTGTCTCTCTGTGACAATGACAAGTTCAGTTCCATGCTGAGCTTCCTGGGCTGTGGGATAGTGTACTTCCACTTTTGTGAACTGTAGCTTCCCAGGAAACCAATCTTCCAGCACCAAAGGACATCTACTGTCAAGATGCATTAAAAGCACGAGTTTAAAAGGTGCCAATGCGCTTCCTTTCCACTGTAAATGAGGCTGAATTTATCTCTGATTTTTGTCCGTGTAAGCAGCTTTCAAAAGATGCAATTTGTTGCATTACCAGAGTCAGCAGTAGCCAGTAGGATTGTGGAGTTTTGCAGTGACTGGGCTCTGAGCTTTTGTTAAATGAAAAAATACTGATGTTGCTATTGATTAAACTGCATCACCACAAGGAATTTAACATGGAATACTTACTAGTACCTCAATAAACTCATGGGAAGCCCATGGAATGCAGTGTGGAAGTTGCTGTGTATGATGTGTGGGAAATGGATTTGTAGAGAATTCTCAAAGCTTGACAGAAGGCTCACATAATATGCATCTGTATGCAGACTTTGAGATAAGAAATGCTGAATGTGACTGAATTATTTCTTCCTTCTCTCCTAGGAAAAACAGTGTGAATGAAACGAATGACTTGGTGCAGCTGATGACATGGACACTGAAAATGGACTCCAAGGAGAACTCTGAGTGCTGTGTAACCTCAACCTCAGCCCCAGAGTTTAAACTTCATAGAAAATACCGAGATACTTTGATTTTGCATGGAAAATCACCTGATGAATCAGAGGAATTAAAAATGGAAGAGATTCCTTCAGGTCTGTTGCTCTGGGATTCTGTGATAATACTTAAGAGTTGTCCCATATTCTTCTGCAGAATATGAAAATTGACTGTACTGAAAGTAATTACTACTGCACTGATTTCTTGATGGTATTTTATTTTAATAGATATGTTATCGGTCCCTTACAAGATCAGGAGAATGGTTGAAATCCTGAGATCTGATGTGGTGCAAGGATTGGGAGTGAAACTTCTTGAGAAGGTGTACAGAATCATGGAAGAAGATGATGAAGTGAAAAGAGAGGTGAATGTCTTTCATAATAAAATGGTTTAATTTCTTTATAAATCTAGATTAATGAGCAGGGTCTTTACCCTATTGAGACAGGGTAAACCTTGATTCCAGAAAGTCTTTATGTAGTCATGAGCAGGCAAGGACCTAAGTATATTGTAATTTTCACTCTTAAGTTTGATTCTAGATGTAGACTAGACTTCTAGACTTCAGCTTCAACTTCTTCAGAAACCATCAGAACTTTAGAATAATACCATGGTCTCCGAGTTTGGGGAAGGTGTGAGGGATGTAAATAATTTTACTCTGTGCTGTTTCTCCAGTAATAATTCCTTCTGTCTCTCAAATTTTTGCCTTCACATTACTTGCCTTATGCCCTTTATGTCCAAAATAAGAAATAATTTAACATCAATCCTCAACAGAGGTGAATGAGGAATGCCTCCAGTTCCTTTGATTTAAAACTAGATTACACTGACCTAGGCAGTATTTGATTTGTAACCTATGAAGATCTTATATTTTAAACTTTTGGGTGTGATTTGAGAGTCTCCTGCTTTTTTAGACAACAGCGTTCATTTTTCTTCTCTCTCATCTACATTGCCAAGCTTCACATGCTTCTTTCAGCTGAGTGCTTTGGTATTTTTTTGTTAATACTTTGGTAGCTTCTGCTTTTTTTCCATGCCAGTAACTGTTGTGGGTTTTATTCCGGGTGTGTTCTAAACAGCTGCAGTTACGGGAGCACATGAGAGACAAGTACGTGAGTTACAGTGCAAAGGCTCGGCACCTGAAATTCCTTGAAGAAAACATGAAGCTCTGACCAGAATCCTTTCCTTGGAGAACAAAAGAACTGTTTTCTAGCTCCTCTGACAGACTGGACCAGCTTACAAAGCATGTTCATCCATTGATCTCCTTTGCTGGAATAAGGGGGTGAACTTGCAGAAAATGTTAGAGTTTGTAGTAATATTTTTCATGTTAAAATGTGAACCAGGCTATCACTTTCTCAAAGAGAAACTGTTTAGTTTTTATTCTCTTAAAAAGTTCCTTTTCATAGATGTAAATAGGGGTGGATACCAAGTTTTGTATACTAAGGAGTGTCAAAAAAAGATTATGTTCTGGTTTGAAATTGTCATAGCAAAAGGTTTTTTGGTATGGTGTTGTACTAAATAGAATAAAAAAATCTTTGCCAAGGCTCTGATGTGATAAACTATAATCTGTTACATCAGATAGTTGTGAAAATTTAGCATGAAGAGACAACTACTAATTTTTGTTGAACTCAAGGTCCTCAGGTTGTGTAAATTGCCAAGTGCAAGTGCTGAAGGGGGTGGCTGTACTGCTTGTAAGGAGAGACTTAGTTCTTGTGTTTTGTTACTGAGGCAGTCACCAAGGTAGGGAAAATATTTGGTAACTGGATAAAGTAAGTCTGAAAATGTTTGAAAGGAATGCAACCATGATTACCATGGTTCCAGCTGGAGAAATCCCTTTGCCTTACAAACACTAATTCCTTTTAGGAATGAAAGTGCCCAAGACCAGAATCACTTAGGAAAAAGAAAACACTTATTTCTCTTTGTTTGCATCCAGCATGTCTCACTACAGCCCCCAGGCATTGTTGTTGTACCATCCCTCTAGGAAAAGCACATGTTTTTTAAATAATAAAGAAGTCAAATGGAACTGAATTTGTAAAATAAAATTATAAATTAATAACCTGTCTCTTTTCCTGCCTGTAGCTGAAATACTGCAACCTCCAGCAGCTATGAGGGAGGTAGTACTGACATGATAGTTGTAAAATAAAATGCCATACCTATGGATCCTGCTGCCTCTCACCCAGGACATGCTCAAGTTACAAGGTTTCAAGAACTATTCTTACTTGCTCTTCCCAGGGAAATTTATTTTAAACAAAAACTGCCAGTTTGCAATCCCCTCTCCTAGAACAGGTATTTTCAGAACTGTGGGGTATGTACCATTTCACAGTATTTGTTACAACCTGGCATTACTGACAGCTTGTTTTACACACAGTTAGAAATACTTCAGAAGAAGTCCAGGTGTTTATTATCTTTTAGGCTATGGCAACAGCTTAACTAGAATTCATTTGATTCACTGTTTTCCTGAGATGTGACCTCCAGTAGCCTTCTGAAGTTAATCCCCCCATCCCTGTGTTCCCAGTGACTCCCTTGAAATTCCAGACCCAATTTCCCGCCTCCATGCTCCCTGCAGAGCTTGGTTGTACTCATGGTAGTATACAAAGTACTAAGAAAAAACCCAAACACGAAGCCAAGAAGTATTTCAGTGAAAATTAATTTAACAAAACTTAACAAAGTAACAGCCTGGAAACCAAAATTTTTAGCTTTTAGAATGTCTCTTTGGCTTCCTGTCAGCTGCTTTCTTCTCTTCCATGCCCGACTCCTGGACAGGCAGCCACTTGAGGGGATTGCGGCGGTACATGGGCCACGGAGGGAGTGTCAGCTGAGGGCAAAGGAGGGGAGTCAGAACATGGACACTGAGATGCTAAAGAGCTGTTTTGTACAGCTTATGAAGAAAATCTTCATCCCTAACTCATTATCAATTAGGCCTAAGAAAACTCATACAATTCCATATACAACTACAGTTTACATTGCAAAGTCATGCTGTAAGTACGTGACTAAAGCACCCCTGAATTTCCATATTCTGCCTCCTTGTCTCCTCAGGGAGCAGGGGACAGGTGCAAAATTGTCATGACAAGCTGCTACTGCACAGAAAGCCCCCCTGTCCTTTCTGTTACCAATGCTGTCAGCTGGACTTAATTCTAACTTTTACTGAAGTGAAAAATAAACTCAAAAGTGGTATTAAATTGCAAAAATTCTGCTAGCATTTTAAAAAAAAAAGCACTCAATGAGCTGCAAAGCACTTTATGCAGATCAAAGGAAGCACAAATATATATTAATAAATCTATATTGCATAACAAACATTAGTCTGTGCTGGCAGCCCCTCAATTTAGCAATTATTCCAGATTAACCAGTGCATGTATTTTTTGGTTTGGGGAAAAAACATTCTTACCAAACACGATAAAGCAAATCCAGCCATAACTATGTAGACAGTCCATCCAAACTGTTCAGTGATGTATCCATAAATGAAACCAATTACCTGGAAAAACAAATATTTAAAAAAGATCAAACTTTAAATGAAGAAAAATATTTCCCATTACATGATTAAGCTGCGGGGGGGGGGATTTAGGTAGGACAATACAGGTTTTTCAAAAGCACAGTTCATACATCTTTCTAACCTTTCCAAAATTGCAGGCCAACAATGAAAGTAAAAGATGGGAAGAAGAAAAGTTTTAATCCATGACAGCCCCTCTGACTTTATTTAAAGCTTTTAGTGATCCCGAACAACAAGAAAAATACTTATAAGATCAGAAGATAAAATAGTCTTTTATGTTCTCACCCACAGGTCTATTATACTTACTGCAGAAACAAGAATGATCCCTTGAAAAATCTGTTCTGCTAATTTTTGGCCCTTGTAGTCCTGTGGAAAGAGACACTTTTTAGTCAGTTATTCAGAACACAGACCTGCTGACTTAACTCTTTCAGGTTAGATCCTACAGTCTACCTGACCATGGGTTCTCAGTGTTTTTGTTCAACTTTCAAACCAGATTGAAATTATGTTTCTTACAGTGGCTGAAAACACCTCCTCTACAGGCTTGACCACATCACCTAGAAACAGAAGCAAGCACTGTCTGATCAGGGTAAGTAATGCAAGTTCAAAATATCACTGTTGTCACCTTAACATCACTAAGTAAAAGCTGTATCACCACAGAAGAGGGTGTGCCCGAGAGGGCACAGTGTGTGTGGCACCTGTGTTTTGGAGAAGACTGATAGATAAGTATCTCTAGGGTGCATGGCAAGAGGATGGTGCCAGACTCTCTTCAGCGGTGCCCAGGGACAGGATGAAGAGCAATGGCCATAAACTAAACCACACGAAGTTCCACTTCAACAGAAAGAAGAATTTTATGTTGAGGATGGCAGAGCACTGCGACAGGCTGCCTAGAGAGGTCGTGGAGTCCCTCTCTCTGGAGGCGTTCCAAATCCACCTGGATTCGTTCCTGCTCCAGGAGATCCTGCCTTGGCACGACCGGACTGGGTGATCTCTAGTGGTTCCTTCCAAACTCAACTAATCTATGTTTGCACGACGGTAGAAAACGTCGCTCTCTGGGAGCACACGTTGCCTTCTGTCCGTGTACAGCAGAGACAGGAAAGCACAGAGGGGCTTTCCTTACAAGGCTACGTAATACCTTCCTTTTCCAGCATCAGTCCCAACTCTCAGGTCAAAAACCGAATTACAAGGATTCATCCTGCATCCCCCTAGCCGTGCATCGTACACGGGTGCCAAGATCGCGCAGGGGCCACTGAGCCCGCGCCCGGCCGTGTCGCCGTGCGGGCAGGGACACTAAAACCCACACCTGGCCGTGTCGCCGTGCGCGCAGGGACACTAAAACTCGAGCCCGGCCGTGTCGCCCGCAGTGCCCCGGTGCCGAGGCCCGGGCGGGCCCTACCATCTGCGTGGGAATGGAGCGGAACACGCTCAGCATGGCGGCGGCGCTTCTCCGGCTTCTTCTCGCTCCTCTTCGCAGCAGGCTCCGCGCTCCCGGGAGGGGCCTTGCAGTTCGCGGGCTGCGGCTCGGCCTCTCCGCGGCTACCGAGGCTCGTCGCGGCGGAGCGGAAGGCGGCTGCTGAGCTGGCCGGAAACACGCCCCGTCGGCCCCGCCCAGAGCTCCGCCGGCCGCGGGCGCCGCCTCCAGCACCGGTCATCGCGTCCGCGCCGCCGCCGCTGCTACCGCTGTTCCGGGGCTGCTCCGTTCCGCTCCGCTCCGCTCCCCCTCAGCCGCCGGGACGCGTCTCCTCGGCAACGGCGGCTTCACCCAGCAGAACCCCGGTGGAGGCGCCTTCCCCGGCAGGTGCGAGGCGCCGCGGAGCCGCCTGTCGGGAACCCGCACTGACTCGGCAGCCCGCGGGCCGCCCTCCCTCGAGCCTTGGGCTCGCCTCGCGGAGCTACCGCGGCCCCAGTAGCGCGGCGGGGAGGGCGCGGCGCGGGTTCGGTGCCTGGCGGCGGTCAGGCACCTGGGCAAGCACCCGCGGGCCGTGCGCTGCCGCGGTGGCGGCGCGGGCGGACGGTCTGTGAGGGGCCGGGGCGCCGCGGGCGGTGCGGGAGAGCCGAGCACGATCCTGCCGACCCTGGAGCTGGGCTGTGCCCGCAGAGCAGCGCGGGGAGCCTGGTGTGCGCTTCAGGGAGCCGGCGCAGCGGCGTAGGGTGTGTTTTATTGTGGTCTGTGACCATCCCTGTGCAGGGGACATTCTGTCACTGCCCCCAGCCCGACTGCCGCGTGTGGCTGAGGCAGCGGCCGTGCTGTGTGAGGCTCCGGCCGTGCTGCGT
>VZSR01000223.1:4953644-5023624 GCA_013398615.1 Brachypodius melanocephalos
GGGCTCCGGCCGTGCTGTGTGGGGCTCCGGCCGTGCTGTGTGAGGCTCCGGCCGTGCTGTGTGGGACTCCGGCCGTGCTGTGTGGGACTCCGGACGTCTGTGGCGCCTCAGCCCTGGCGCTGAGCATTGCAGAGCGCTCCGTTCCACAGCGGGACGTGGCATTGTGCTCCTCAGGCAAAGCTCCGTGTCCCGCCCCGTGCCAGCAGTGCGATGGTGCTGGAGACAGAGCTCAGGGCAAGGATTTGTTGGGCTCCGCTGATGTGTCTGGCTTGGGGGAGAAATGCAGCAGCGGGAAGGAGGTGGTTCTGATACACGTAATAGTCGCAGCACAGTCTGAGGTGTTTTAATTTAGGGGTTTCATAAGTTTCACCGTTTCTGCAATTTTGTGTGTTGTTAGAGAGCTTTCTGTGTGTTATTTGAGAGGTCCTTCACACACCAGGATATGCAGCTCTTATTCTGATTTCACCTTGACCCTTAAATAGTGAACAAGCACGTTTGAATTTCTTACCAAAATTGCATTGTGTTTCTACCCCCTTCTATAGCATGATAGTGCTGCCTTCTTTCCAACTTTTGTGATCTGTTCTGTGTGATGACACTTCAGCTGAAACTGATATATGTATTTTATGTAGAGAATGTAATGGTTTTAAAGCATATAATGCTGTTCGTTAAAATCTCGTAAACACTAGAATCTTGCTGTTGGTTAAGTATGGAAAGAAACATACAACTTTTTATCTTATTGTCTGGGTGCTTCCAGTTCAGATGGTTAAATCGTTTCAACAGTAAAGGAAACATATGTAATTTTCCAGATCTTCTCAGATTACTTTTGACTGGCAGAAGGAGTTTGGGTTTTGGGGTTTCTTTTCTGTCAGTGAAGTAAGTGGCAAGGCCTGCATGCCTCTTTTTATCTTTGAGATCTTCTTTAGATATGTCATTATAATGGGGGCGGGTCTCTAACATGAGAAGGGCATGGACCTGTTAGAGTCCCTTCCAGTGCCTAAAGGGGCTCCAAGAGAGCTGGAGAGGGACTCTGGACAAGGACATGGATGACAGGATGAGGGGGAATGCCTTCAAACTGACAGAGGTTTGAATGAGGTATTAAGAAGAAATTTTTCCCTGTGAGGGTGGTGTGGCGCTGACACAGGTTGCCCAGAGAAGCTGGGGATGATTTCTGTGCCCATGGCAGGGGTTGGAACCTGGTGATCTTGAAGGTTCCTTCCAACTTGTGATTCTGTGGTTGCAGTTAGGTACTTCCTGATACCATACTCACTTTTTAAAATATGACATACAGTTTTATGTATAAAACTGACAGAGGGAAGCACTCACTGCCTTTGACCCTGAAATGGTTGTGACACTTCTGGTGATAGTGTGCTACGCCTGATGGAAGAATGCACTGGCAGTGACTGCTGTATTTTTTTCCTTGCAGGTTTGCAGGAACCTTATGCTAATAAAATAAGAATAGAAAAATGACATTAAGGAAAGGTATGTGTTTATATGCCTGTCTGGTTTTTTTAATATCTTATATCTGAGTTTCTCAGTTGTTCTTTGGTTATATTGATAAAGATTTTTCTTCTTAATTTTCAGTGAACATTTCCATCCTTATAGTGGCTGTTGTCATATTTTTGCTAGTTATTCATCATAACTTCCTAAGCCTCAGTGACTTCTTGAGACGGGAATTATCAGGTATGTTGGGTTTTATTTTAATTAAAAAAAAAAAAAAAAAAGAAAAATGATTTGGTGGGAAAACATATGCTCTGGCCAGACAGAACTCACCATGTGGTTTGGGTGCATGGGAGGGGGAAGTTAATGAGGTTATAGGCATGGCAGAGGGCACCAAAGGAAAGTGCAGACTACTGTAGTCTTTTAATACCTTGTGCTGTGTGTGAATATGTGTGGTTAAATGCATGCAGTTTTCTGTAAATGTGATGTTATTCTATTCATTAGCATCTCAGATTCTCAAAAGCTGATGCTTTGATGCTGTTTGATACTGGCTCACTGTAATCCACACCTCAGCTCTGACATCCAAGTGTATAGCAGAAATAATTGAAGAGTTGGGAATTTTAGTGTGGTAACAATAATATATAATAATGAAAACAAGTATGCCATTTTTACTCCACAGATCCAAGTCCTTTAGGACTTCAGCCTATAGATTTCATTCCTGCAGCTCCTGAGAGGCTGACAGATGAGAGGGATGACAAGGAGATTTCTGTGGTCATTGCAGCCTCAGATGAGAGGCTTGGGGGTGCAATTGCAGCCATGAACAGCATTTACCAGCACACCAGATCCAACGTGGTTTTCCACATTGTTACTTTGAATGATACTGTGGATCACTTGAGGTAATGATCTTTTCACTGGATACCCACAACACAGTGAACTTCTGTATATCTGAGAGTAAGCTGCCTTTCCCTGGAGCTGCATTCCTCTGACTCCCAGTCCCATCTGCTACTGCTTATGGCAGCTTTTTGACATAAAAAGCTGTGGGAGTCCCACCTTTCCCTGCTGGTCAGGTTTCAGGGATGGAAAAGAAACATCTTTTTCAGCGGGCTTATATCCAACCAGTGAGGTTGGAGTTTGTTGGTGGAAGGGTTGTAAAAGGTACTTCTACATTTCATCTAAGCAATTCAAATGCTGGCAACCACGTTTCTCCATTTTTATAGATTGTTCTTTGATTCTGTTACTCTAACCCCCTTCTATCCACACTGATGGTTTTGAGAAGGACCTGTGATAACAGGACTGTGTATTTCTGATAAAACAAAAAGTGACCTCATACCTTTCACACGTGCCAGGTGTGCAGTTGCTGACCCTGGACATGCCCCTGTGGCCACACAGGATAGCACCGATGTCAGCAGATGTCAGCAGATTACATCCCAGATGTGTTTGTTGGGCAGGGAAGTGAGTGGCCACATCAAGATCTGTGTCACTGTTAGCTAAATCCTCTGCTTTTCCCTTGATTCTGTCTCATCTAACAAGATCTGTGCCTTTCTCCTTCTTGCAGGATGTGGCTGAGGAGCCCTCCTCTGAAAAATGTGAGATACCGAATTTTGGATTTTGACCCTCGTGTCTTGGAAGGCAAAGTACAAGTGGATCCCCAAAAGGCAGACACCTTCAAACCAGTGAGGATGATGCTGATTACTTTTTGCAATTAGTAGTTAATAGCAACATATTTTGATGTTGGCTTTTGAATGCAGCCAGAGATCAAAACCAAATCTGTTAGCATAGAAGCAATCTTTCAGAATCAAATTCCTAAATTGCAGTAAAATTTCAGTAAAATTAAGTATCTAGATAGTGAGAGATGGATTTGAATATCTACATATGTATGCCTAGGATCATTTTTTGCTGCTAGCCACAATGAGACATGGCAGCTGGCATGTCAAGCATCCAGCACCTCAGAGATGCTGCAGATCAATGTGGAGAAATAAGAAATTCTTATATAGACTGGTTTTAAAGTTAGTTTATCAATGCTTACTTGATAAGTAACTTAGTTTATTCATGGTAAACCAGGAATTGATGGAACCTGTTTATTTTAAATTACTTGTAGGACATTGCTGCCTATTTTACTTCCTCGATAGAAGTTGTCTTGGACATTAATGCCATAGATAAGTGCCAGAAAAATCAGTCAATTTCACATTTATCTGGACCTTTTTTCATTTAATTCTTCACTTCTCTTGCCATGTTGTTCTCACAGTTAACCTTTGCAAGATTCTACTTGCCCAAGTTGGTACCTCATGCCGAGAAAGTCATCTATGTGGATGATGATGTAATAGTGCAAGGTATGGGACCTTTGTTAGCTGCCACTGGCCTTTTGCTGAGGTCAGTATCTTATCTCTCACAGAACCCAAACATTTCTGTACAAACTTTGTAAATATGAGTGAATTGGGTTAAACTGAGTAGCTCTATCTGCTGTAACAATGAACTGAACAAAGTCTAACTCAGCACTTAGTCAGGATTGCTTTTGATTTTTCTGTGCTTGCTTCCATTTTCCAGATGATATTGTTGAACTTTACAACACTCCATTGAAACCTGGACATGCAGCTGCATTCTCAGATGACTGTGACTCAACCAGTAGCAAAGTTGCTGTCCGTGGAGCTGGCAATCAGGTTAGTTTTGGTTTTGTTCAGTGATAACAATACTGTAGATCGCAGGCATTTGGAAATGTTCCAAATGCTGTAAACCTAAACATGTGACTGTCCCTGCCCAAGCCAGGTTTACAAATGGGACCTGCAATTTCTGTTCAGGCATAGTAAATTACTTGGAATTTTTGCTGTGCTTTACAATGAGAGCAGTTCTCATTGTGGAATAGCAGGAGGTCTGAGAACATCAAAGGGACAATTTTTCATTTCTGAATGTATTAAAAGTACTTTATCTGAGGCTGACTGGTACCATATTAATAATATGGTATTAAGACCATGCAGCATTCCTTAAAATATGTGGTCTATATAATCATATTTTTAAAATGTTACACCTCTTTTTTCTCATTTTAAAGGAAGGGATATTTACTCTAACAACTTCAACTTATGCCTGTCTGTTGTGAGTTGTGTAGAATTTTTCTTTAGGAATTTCCCCATATATTTGAAGCTAATTTCTACTCTCTTTTTCCCCCCAGTATAATTACATTGGGTTTTTAGATTACCAAAAAGAAACCATCAGAAAACTTGCCATGAAAGCCAACACCTGCTCTTTCAATCCTGGGGTTTTTGTTGCCAATTTGACTGAATGGAAATTACAGAACATCACTAAACAACTGGAGAAGTGGATGACACTTAATGTGGTGTAAGTACCCCAGGCTGGGGGTGCCAGCAGCTCAGGGCTTGGGTTCTCCTGGTGGCATTTCCCTCTTGAATGGAGGGCTGTGTGTGTATCTTTGCTGCAAGTGAAAAATCAACTGATCAGCATCCTTTCAACTTCCAGAGAGGATCTCTACAGTAAGACTCTGGCTGGCAGCATCACAACACCTCCACTGCTGATTGTATTTTACAAGCAGCATTCCAGTATTGATCCCATGTGGAATGTCCGACATCTCGGTACGTATGACGTGTTTGTGATGCTGCTCCCCCAGGGTGTTTCTCCAGGTCTGCAGCTGGACACCTTGTTGATGATATAGCAAAGGCAGGTTTTATTCCCCTATTCTGTTCTTTGTTCTTCAGGAAAAGCAGCTTTGCGATTCCATCTTGGGGCTTGTGGGCCTGAGTCTTTCTCAAACTTCTGGGGGTTAGTTCTTGAACTGACTTTCTCACAAAATTCTTCTCATTTTCCACAAATGTATTGTATCTGATGTGATCCAAGGTGTTTTTTCCAAAACTGTTGAGAAGGGCAGACATTCACATCTGTTCTACTGGGAGTGCTTTTTCAGGATGTTTCTGATGAACAATACACAGGCTGCTGAATTCATCTGGGCATTAAGTGGGTTTTAAAGAACTTGGAAGTTACGGCAGTGTGTGAAAATAGACACAGAGATCAAAGTGACATTTAGTTGCACCTGATTGTTTTTCACTTTGCCCTTATTTCTGCCTCCCCTGTTACCTCCTTTCTTCATAAATTATGAGATTTCCTTTGTTAAATCCTTTGTTTTGAAGTTAACATTTTGCACGTTGGTGTTTCTGCTGCCTTTATTTCAAACACTAATGCCTCTTTTTCAATTGAAGGGTCTAGTGTTGGGAAAAGGTACTCTCCTCATTTTGTGAAAGCAGCCAAGCTGCTTCACTGGAATGGACATTTCAAACCCTGGGGAAGAACAGCTTCCTATGCCGAAGTCTGGGAGAGGTGGTATGTCCCTGACCCTACAGGCAAATTCAACCTGATCCGCAGACACTCAGAAGCCTATGAAGCAAAGTAGAGTCCATTGGAATAATGCTGACGTTTTCTCAGGAAGCCTCTGGAGCCAAGCAGAACTTTTTCTTTTTTAGCCAATTTGTATTACAGAGCCGACCTTGCCTTCTGGAGCACAAGGTGATGCACTTATTCAGGTGCAGTTCTGAAATGCACAGGTCCAAAGAAGGCTCATGTCACCTGTGTGACACAAGATGCTACTCCAGCAGCACTACAGAAAACAAGGGGAGATCTCCACAAACTAGCACTTTTGTTTATGTCATTTCAGTTGTATTCTCCTGCTCTTTACTACAAGTATTCTAGCAGGGGATCATTTTGTCAATTACAAAGTTTCTAAGAACAAGATACAAATTCAGCTGGTGCTTGCACCAGTAAATCTTGCACAGCAACGTACTGTAATTAAGAGCTGCCTGGGTTTTGTTTTGTTGTTTGTTTTGTTATTCTGTGAAATAATTCCCTCAACAACCCTTTCTTGCATGAAATCTCCTCCCAGCCACTTCTGTTTAAGTCTTTCTTACAGAATTCTGCAAAACTGAATTCCTTTTGAAAGATGAATCCTTCAAATACTATTTCACTATGCAAAATGATTTTAACTGCCAGTGAACACTAAACCATTTTTTTGTAAAGTGGTGGATGAAACTTTGTTCAAAAATAAAGCTAATTGTAACATGCTGACTCCAGCCTCAGGTAAATGGCAATCTAATTCCAGTCTTGGTATAGGAAGTGTTTCCTTTGTACACAGCAGCAAATGATTAAAGCCAAAGTGAATTGATCTGATCTTTGTGAAAGCAATCTAATTCTAAAACAGTACAAACTACTTATTTTGGGGACCAGGCTGTACTAATTACAGATTAATTTTGTTATTGTCGAGTTCCTCATAGTTCTCTCAAGTGAGCTACACTCTTATTTTTTCCTGCTGTGCCTTTCCCCACTTGAGAACTCATCAAGTGAGATGCGTGTGCCCTCTGCAGCCAGCTGCCCGTCACCTGTGCTACAGGTAAGTTGGTTTGTTTTTTATACTTGTGTTGTTGAGTGATAATTATTATCAGCTGATATATCCCAGCAGCCACTGTGCCAACTACTCCATTTAATAGAGGTTTGCAGTCAGGTTTGTGAAGAGCCCTCGGTGCAGGATGTTCAAAAGGCTTTGTTTCATGCAATGACTGCTGAGACTGCCTGGTCTGAAACACAGAGCAGAGGTAAAGCAATCCTTCATGACTGTGAATATGGTTTTAGTTCTGCTTTAAAAGGATTTCAAACTGCTGCTCTCATTTGAGTCACTGCCTGTAGTTGTTTCTGTCATGGAAAATGTGGTTTGTCATGCTGATGTGGTTTGTTACCTATTGTTTCTTTTCCTGGATTTTGATGAACCATTGGAACAAGAACTATTCTTGTCCTTGAAGCAGTTAGGAGTATTGAAGTAAATTCACTTACCAACTTTGATAGATTTTCCTTGGATTAGTTGACACCAATGTAATTCAGCTGATCAGGCTGTGTTTTAGCAGGCTTAAAGGAACTGCCATACACTGTTGTGTATGCACTTGATACCTTTTGAAGCTGCCTATGAGAATCTATGCCTCAGCATACATTGAGGGAAAACACACTTACTTATCAAAGAAAACAGAAATCATACTTTTCAGTTAATAGGAAGAAAACAGATGTACAAGAGATATTTAGTGTGAGACATCAATTGCAAATTAATTTTTAATTGTATTCTTAATTCTTTGAGCAGCTGCAGGGCCTCTTGGCAATTCTGTTGCTATCCCACTTTTGCTGCAGGCTGAGCACAGCAGCACATCCTTATTGCACAGGGCCATGTTGTGCTTTATATTTATATATTTATTTTATTTACAGTTATTGCCAGGTGTAACAGGTGCCATCAGGAAACAACACTCTTGTTCAAGAGCAATGTGAGATCAATCAACTTGTTCCCCAGGGGAGATGGATTACTAATAAAATCTCATTTACCATTCCCAGTGAAGGTTCAGAACATAAAAGAGTGTTTGGGTAAAGTACCTTATGTCTAGCTTAAATAAGGAGCATTTTCTAGCCAGCCTTTACATGTGAAAATTCTACAGGTTTGGCAAAATTGTACCGAAAAGTCACTGTCTAAAGTCATGCTCCAGGGGTAACATCTTTGTAATCTTCTAGGAAAACTTAGATGTTGTACAGGAATGGAAATTTACTGTGAAATTTAGTTGTTTGAACATGAATAGAAGGAAACATTTATCATTTATTTTTCAAAGAGAATGGATTTATCCTCTTGAAAGATCTTTTCATAAGGCAAAATGAACAGACTAAGTGAGTCAATTAGGAATTTTTTAAATAGGCTTTAATATAGGAAATAAACTTTATGACAAAGCTGAATAACAATCAGTTTCCTAGACCTATATAAAATCTGGAACTATCAAGGGAAATGCACTATTATGTACATTATTTGACACAGCAGTGATTGAGTCTTTGCAGCAGCTCTGGTTCTGCAGCACTCCTCCAGCTTCTGCTGCAACCCCAGTCTTCCTGACTGTTCTGAAAGCCAGTAGAGCTCTCCAAACGGTGCCTTCCCACCTGCTTTGTTACACATAGTCTGTATTAAAATCATAGGCATCATCCTCATCTGCTGGTTTATCTAAGCTGAAGGACAGTGAGCTGGAACTTTCATTTCCTGAGAAGAGAAAGTCATGTGTTAGTGAAACCAGTGCAAATCCTGGAGGTACCAGAGCTCATCCTTAAGCCAGGGTTCTGAATACACACCTGCCTTCTGCTCTTTGGAATTTGCAGGAGTCCTTTGTCGTTTGCCAGGCTTTGCTTTTCTGGCGGCCTGAACTTGGCTTTCCTACAAGTCAATGGTCAGACATTGCGTAAACATCATTAACTAAATCTCCCATGCAAATGAAACCTGACAGAACCTGGGAAGAGTGTGGATGTCCCTTTGTACAGCTGAGCCTCACTGCTGAAGCCAAGTGGCTTGGAACAAGGTTGTTTTCTTAATTCAGGAAAAAAGCCCCCCTAGTGAAACCCTCACTTACCTCTTTGACATCATCATCATCTTCTTCTTCTTCCACATTTTCTTCATCATTGTCACTTTCTGTGAATTCTTCTTCCTCCTCCTCTTCTTCCTCTTCCTCCTCCTTGCTTGTTTCCATGTTTCCCCACTCTGATCCTTCCTCTGTCACTTCATTTTCCTCTATTGTCCCATTTGTCATTCCAGCTGACTGAAATGCAATGCTGCTTGCTGGACTGGGGTGCTTTAAAGCTGTAGACAGGGATGATGATGATTATTGTTATTATTGTTATTATTAATAATAATAATAACAGGGACTGACGTTCAGCACAGACATGGTGCCCAGCCCCCAAGAGGGGACACTACAGTTCTGCCCCTTCCTTGCCATAGACAGGACTCCCACACAAGGTTCTGCCACCAAGGCAAGGACAATTCTCTGAGAAAAGCTTTCCCTGAGGTATCTACAGAAAACAGCTAGGAGCTGGAAAACCTGGATTTGAGTATAGGTAAGTTTACCTAAGTGAGTTTAGATTAGATAGCAGGAAAAAAATTCTTTGCTGTGAGGATGGTGAGGCCTTGGCACAGATTTCCTAGAGAAGCTGTGGCTGCCCCATCCCTGGAAGTGCTTGAGGCCAGGCTGGAGGGGGCTGTGAATAATCTGGTCTGAGTGAAAGATGGCCCTGCCACAGAAGGGGGTTTGGAACAAGATGGTCTTTAATGCCCCTTCCAACCCAGGCCAATCTGACCAATTAACCAGACTCTTTGGTTGATGATAGTCTATTACAGAAACAGTCCTACCTTGAACAGTGTTGCTGTTTTCTTGTTCTAGGTTATTTAAATTAAAGCCTTCCTGCATTTCAGCTATTTTTTGTTCTGTAAGATAGGGTGGTGGTTTCTGAAATTCTGGTGGTTGCGAGTAGTACTTTATTCTGGCTCTGAGAAAATAAAAATCAGCATTAAAAAACAACTCAAGATAACACAGTTAAATCACTGTATTTAAAAATGAAACCCAGAGCACAAAGCTCTCAAACTAGTGACTCTTTAACAGCAGTTCAATTGATATTAAAATTTGACTCTGAAGTTGCCAATAGTATTAAGGGGATAGCCCACTCCTGAGAGGAAAATACAATGGCACTTTGTCACCCCAGATCACCTGCCTGCAAAACCATCAGCTGTAAAAGCAGCTGAGCCACATGAGCAAGGGAGATGGTGACAGTCAATTACTGAATCTGAGTTACATTTATTCCTACCCTCAGAATATAGGAACCATCCAAAATTTCCACAGAAAGTTTGCCACTTTCCTGTCTAGAAGAGGACAACATGGACTTGGTATTTGAGAGGAAAGCAGATTTCCATTACAGAAACTGTCTATGGAGCAATGTGCAACAGGCTTTGACTCTTCTCATGTATCCTTCACTACTTTAGAAAATTATCTGTGGATGGCATTCTATAAATGCTGGACAATCCAGCTCTCTACCCAAGTAAAATGTGAGTAAGGAAGAGAAAAAAAGCAGCCTCTCCTTTTTAAGTACTTTGCTGGACTCAGTGCTTCTGCTGTGCTGGATTAACAGTGAGAAAAAGGTGAGCAGCATAGAGCAAAGTTCACAGCATACATACCCTGTCCAGTCACAAAGCACTAATTTAGCCATATTTTCTATGTCAGGAACACCTCCCTTTTTCAGCATGCCCCTCTTCTGAGCCAGTAAAGATAAAAAATCTTCAGGGTCCCTGAAATCTGGGATATTATAGTGCATCATTACCTAGGGTAAAAGAAAATGGCACATTTAGAAAGAGATGCCCACCTTTCTCATAGTTTTAGGAATAAAAGAGCAAAAAAAGTTGGCTAACAGAGTAAATGAAAAGCTGTTTTTCTCTCACATGTGGGAGTACAAAGCAAAATGTCTACTTCATCAACAAACTCATCTGCCATTCACCCAGACTCGTGGGTGTTCAGAGACAGCACACTGGTCTGTGAAAACACTTCTCACAGAACTGAAAGGCAATTAGGCTTACATTAATTTGCTTGAAACTAGAGTGAAATCAGAGTTGGATCTGAGGTCTTCACTGTAACCATAAGACACAGAAAATATCATCACTTTTCACTCTTTGATTGTGTGGTGGTGAGGTCTTAATTAAAAGCAATGTTGTTTACTCTGGCTGTCAGGATCGTGGCATGCTGTTCTGCCTTCTGTTTGTAAGGATGAAGGATCACACTTGGCATTGCCACTTTGCATGGTTAGGGAGAGCAGTTCAAAACCCATCAGAATTAGCTAAAGCAAAATTGTTACAGTGCATTTCCCACACCCAAGCAAATGATTCTATATAAGGAAAAGAGTTTCAGTTTACCTCTGAACATAAAAGGAAGCCAAGCTACAAAGTTCTGTGCCCGCCTTACCATGGTTGGCTCAGTGCCAAGACTGGGACACCTGTTGAGCTTTGGAAATGTTTCTCAAAACCTGTAGCTGTTTCTGGTGGCAATTTGCCCAAAGGAACCCTCCTTGATCACTGTGTACTTAAAAAGGAGCACAGAGGTGCTCAGGGCTTTTTGGGGTGTCTTAACCAGGTCTTTCCTACATCTGTGCAGGGCTTTGCTTTTGTTTTTGTATCATTGGTTACTTTCTCTTCAATTAATGTCTTTTGCTCTACAAAACACACCCAAGGGGCTGTCTTGCAATTATTCTAAGCCATTCTGAGAAGCACTGGACAACCTCAGAACTTGATACATCTTTGCAGGCTCATTACACGCTAGCCTTGTGTAAGACTGTATAACAAAATGAACTTTCATTATTGGGCCTAAGAAACCTACAGAGAAGTGTAATGCAGTGAGAGATATAGAGAAAAGATGGAGCTCACCTGCTGCTTACTACAGTGATTTATGATGGCTTTGACTCCTTCAAGCACAGCTGCTGAGTCTGATCCTTCAGGGTTTATGATACTTCTCAAGGCCAGAGCCTGGGCACTGTTGGAAGGATCTGCAATTATACTTGGGCTGTCCAGCATCTTTGTCTGCTTATCAAGGTGCACACCTTGCATGGACCTGTTCAGAGAGAAATGCACTGTGAGCAGATAATTAGTGAAGGATCGCTAATAGTGAGGGATGCAAGACACAAAGCTCAGTGTTGGATTGAATGTACTTCATACAGTCAGTTTCAGTGTTTTGTCATCATGTGCTTTGTGTAAGATAGAAATTTAAACAAACAAAACATCAAGTTTATACACTGTATCCCCTGGAGAGAGTTTGCATCACACATATCAATACCTTTCACCTTGCAAATTTTAACGTGCATTTAAAACTGCACACTGGTGGGCTTTGCCCTTAATGGATTGAAACACTAACTCGAGGTAACTGAAACACAACAAACAAGGAAAGAAACAGCTTTTATCAGACTGGGCTTACTTGGTAACACCTCTTGCCAGGCCAACATTGCAGGCACGCTTTCCTTTGAGACTGTTGATTACGCTGCTCTTTCCCACATTAGGGAAACCTGAGGAAAAATCACATAAATCCTTGTAAGTTAAATAAGAAAACAGCTTTTTAACACTTATCAATACAGCTTCTTCCAGGTATCTTTGCTAAGGTAAGCATCAGTGTGAGATCAGAGTTGGATCTGAAGTCTTCACTACAGAAGTAAGACAAAGAATGTATCCTCATTTCTCACACTTGTAGGATTTGTGGTGCTACATTCCGTGGGATTTTTGTCGGGCATGAGGAAGGCAGTGCCAGTGGAGCACCTATCCTGCCTTCCTTGTGCTCCCACAGATCCCCATGCTACACATGGAAGTGCACCATGGATCACTGTCAGCTGAAGTACTACAACACTGAGAGCCTTAGATCAAAGGACAGTGATTAGAAAGGTCATTAGCAAAGCAGGTGTTAGCAGTTTTACCCAGTCTGTAATACATGATCCAAAAGCTTTATGGGAGAAGGAAACTCTTCCTGTTCCTCCAAACACTTACCTACTACCCCAACCTGAATGGCTTTGTCTTGTGTCTTGCCAAACTCTTGAAGAAGCTTCAAAAGGCATTTGCTTCCAAAATACTGAGAGGATTCTGAGAAATCAACACGTGCACGTTTTTTTGTGACCTGTACCTGCTACAGGATTCAAAGGCAAAAAAACCCCATGGTCAGGAGCTATTAAGGAAGACAAAATAGAGACACTTAGATTTATTCATCTACTGTAATTTCAGTGGTAAGAATTCCCTCACTGTACTGCAAAGCTCAGTCAAAGTATAAAGGCACATCCATCAGTCACAGAAGTGTCATCAAACCAGGGGAAAAGGAATTTGAAAGATGTTTCAACATGTATGACTGCAAATACATGACACTCTCATGGGACAGCCTGCAGTGCTCTTACCATAGTCTTGTCCTTCATCATTGTTGCTGACTTAAAAGCAACTGTTGGAAACTCCTTCTTCAAATAATTCAGCCATTTCTCTATGTTGTCCTTTGGCACTAAATCTGTAAAGAAGAGCAGCTCTTTCACTCCTTAAATTAATCTTACCATGACAAATAACATTTGGCTCAGAACTCTAGTATAAACTGAGTACATTCCCCAAAGGCACACAGAGTCTCTTTTTCTGCCCTAGCAGAACACATCACAATTACATTTCCAGCCTCTGTATTAAGTCTTTAATGCTGGGGTCTTGCTAGAAGACTTTGTATGGTACAGAATGATATTCTGTGAAGGATTATCCCACAATTCTTGCAAAGGCTACCACAAAGTTCCCTTTGCTCTTGTTGTTGTTCTTGGTATTCTATTTGCTTTATTTAGCTGCTGGTAACTTGGAAATTTACAGCCTTTTTAGTGAGCTCAGAGTTGGATCTCATGTCTTCAGTGGAATCTCAGATTCCTTTAAAATCTTCATAGCTCACCTACCACAGAACCATACTGCCAGTAACACTTTGGGAAAACCTGTGTTTCTTACCAATTTTGTTTAGAACCAACAGCAGCTTTTTGTTTCCTCCAGAGCAAGTGACAGCTTGTTCCAGCTGAGGACACCGGCAGCCCATTGGATCTCTGGCATCCAAAACCTCCAGAACCACATCTGAGGCCTCAAGCACCTGGGTCAGAAAAAGGACAAGAATCAAATAAAACATCACAGACCAGATGACAACTCTGGTATAGCTGTGCCTTACAAAAATAGTTGTAAACATTTTCTGTTGTAAAAGTGTTTCTTTCTTCAGTGTTCTGGTTTATCACACACAAACTTTGTGTTTTAAACAGTAATACAATAAAAGGGAAATAACAAGTGCTCTTATTGCTGACTCTCATCAAATGATCTAAAAATAGTTAAAGCATTTCACCTTCATGAGCTCCCTGCAGAATGATTTCTTAGAATTTTTATTCAGCGGCTTTTTTGTCTTTCCTTTAGATTTGCCAGAGGATTCCTAAAGCAAATAAAAACAAAAGGAAATAATTAAATGAGAATTAGTGTCTAATACTTGTGGGCACATTCAGCATGAAAATGTAACATGTAACATGCTGTTTAAGAAGGTGCAGTTTCAGGATGACTTCTAGAAGTTCAAGGAATCAAAACCATTCAGGACCCCTACCTTCCCCTCTGCTTTCTCCTCGATTGTGGCTGCATTCTTTTTAGCTTCCAGCTTCCTCTTCTTTTCATGTTCTTTCTGTCTGTTGAGCTTCTGCTTTTGTTTCAGTTCTTCAAGCTGATTGCAAACAAAAACCCAGGACAGATAAAACATCTTTGAAGGTGGTAAGGAAGAATGTTCCTTCTCCCCATCCCTGACCCAAGCTCCTGAGCCGGCTCAATTAGAAGTCCTGACTGTCTAAGTGACTCTGGGAACTCTTTTTTTTTGCATCCTACCCAGAGGCAGCAATCTATTAGCTTGATCCCAAGCCAGGAACTCTGCAGCCACCACCACAGCTGATAAAGGTGCTGCTCCCATGTCACACCAGTGCACACTGTAGACAGCAGATCCTCATTTTCTGTGCACATAATGCCATGATTTAACTCCCAGCACTCTGATGGGACATCTCTCTCTATCCCAGCACCATAGGGAAATCTGACTGCATCAGAAATGACACTTCCAGCATGTTTACATGCACAGTGAGAGAACGAAGGTTAAACATAAAAGAGCAAATCACTGCACACGGTACAAAGCTGGATTTTTTTTTTCACTTTTCCAAAGCACGAGTCTACTGTGACCGTCTACAATCTGCCAGAACTGTCCCTCTGAGTACACACTTATTCACACAAAGCTTCCTTAAAGAAAGCGATGGTCTCAGTTCTTGTCCCCTTTACCACAAACCGTACCTTACCCTCTGCTTTCTTTGCTCCGCTTCCCGCAGCAGCTCTTCCTTAAACGGCGCAGCACTGGGAATTCCGGGATCTTTCTTGGGCTTTTTGTGTCCACGTTTCTTAGCCTCCTTCCTGACTTTTCGGTGGTGCTCTCTGATCTGAAGACAGGCACAAGAAAACAATCTCAGTCTAAGGCCGAAAACTTCACCGTACCGGCCCCCAAATCGCCAAACGCCTTGCTGGGGGCCGCGCTGGGTCAGGCCTCACCTTCTTCTGGATCTTGTAGCGCTTGTGGCAGCTCAGCCTCTTGCTCGCCTTCCTCAGCTCTGCAACGCACGGCGCCCGTCATCTCCTGTACCGACACACACACTCCCGCCACCGCGGCCGCTCCCCCTGAGCCCCAGCCCCCGACTCCCGCGACTTCCATCGCTGTCGCTCGCTTGGCCACGGGCGGCCTCCGCCTCCGCCGCCACCACCACCACCACCCCTCCCCCCCCTCGGTGCCGGGCCGCCGCCCGCGCCCTCCTCCCCCTCCGTGCCCGGTGCCCGGCCCTCCGTGCCCGCCCCGCTGCCCGCCCCGGTGCCCGCTGCCCGGCGCTCACTCGGCCGCTTCATGGCGCCGCCACGTGCTCCCGCCGGCGGGCGCTGCCGTAAAGCGCGCCGGCTCTGCCCCGCCGGGGTGTCGCGCGGGCTCGGCGCGTTGGGCGGCTGGGCGCGCTTTGCGGCAGCGGCGGCGGCGGCACCGGCGGTGTCGGGACGGGCGGTACCGGCGGGACGGGCCGGGCCGGGCCGGGCGGACGCCGCGCACCCACCCCGGGTCGGCCGCGGCTGCGGGAGGCGGAGCGGAGCCGGCGGGGTGAGCGGCGCGGGTGGGGCGCGGGCCGGAGCTTGGAGGCCGCTGCCTCCCTTTGTGTGGCGGCGCCGCCCGAGCGCGCAGCGGCCCCGCCGCGCCGGGCCCGGGGCGCCGAGCGCCGCCTGCCCCTATCACCTGCCCCGAGCCTAGGCCATGTCTCTATCCCGGTCCCCGGCCGCTGGCCCGGGTGCGCCTCAGCCCTTCCCGCCCTGTTCCCGGCGCCGGGCCGGGCCCGCGGGTGACAACGGCCGCTCCCGGGGCGGGCCCGGGGACAGCGGCGGGTCCTGCCCGCTCTGGCGGCAGCGTGGGGCGGGCCCGGGACACGGTCCTGTCCGCCCGGTGCCGGGAGAGGGCTTTTCTTTGTCTCCTGCCGGGAATAACACCTCACCTCCCGGGCAGAGGTTCCGGCGCTTCGGCGAAATTACATATTTGGTGTCTTTGTTTCTTGTCCCGGTGTTGGTAAAACGATGGATGTGTTATTCTTCTCGCTTTTTCGCCAGCTTTGCCCTTTTACAGTGCCTGGTTCTGCCAGCCCCCGCTTCCCATCCCGTAGCAGGTTTCAGTGGGATCGGTAACCGGGGGAAATTCTGGCTGCGTTTCCCTCCCTTGTTCCCTTTGCTAAATTTACCATTTTCCGTGGTTTTGGTGAAACGTGGGCGATCCTGATAGCAATAAGTACTACCCGTGGTATCTATTGGCTTTTAGCTCTCCTCTGCCTAGAGGCAAAAACCGAACCGTGTGCTAGAATGCATTGTTTTATTTTAAGTGTATTACGTCCGATGTGTGTAAAACGCGTTCGTGCAGGGAGGTTGGAGAGGGCGACGCTCGTGGTCCTTGTGTACATCTTTTGGGAGAGACAACCTTTCCCACCATAGGGTATATCAGCATACATGTGAATTAGTAATGGCCAAAGCATTTCTTGCTGTGGTTTTGTGACATTTTTATGGCTGATGGGGGCAATTCCCAAGGAGATGCTCAAGCTCCTCTTGCACTGGAGGTGGCTCACTGGAGATTCTTGGTGTGACTGTTGAGAGACTTGTGAGCCAGTAGTGCACTTGCAGAAGAAACTCTGGGAGAGAGGCTCTTCAGTAAAACCATGTGTTTCAGTGCACAGCTGAGTTCTCTGTGCTTAGGGGTGTGCCAGTCTAGAGAGAAGTTTGTGTTTTGGTGCCTCACCTTCACTGAGAGTGTTACATCGGCAGATCTCTCACTGTTTGTGGCGTTGTCCAGACTGATAGGTGTTTTGCATGGTTATTAAAGGAGAAAAACGTGTTTTGGAGGCTGTGTATGAGTGGTGAGGACATCTTGATCACAGCAGTGTCAGAGTGTGGCTGAGAGCTACAGCTTTGTGCCTTGGACAGTGGACATGGAGCAGCTGATGTGCAGTTTGCAGGCTGGTGCTGGTTTGGAGGTTCCCAAATCTTTATTTCAGGATGGAACTGGACTGAGTGTGCTCTTGGGTTCCTGAGTGAAGCAGAATTATTGGTTCTGATAGTCCCTTCTGCCTTTTTTCCACAACCAAGGAACGTGTTTCCCAGCACGTGTCTGGTGGAGCCACTCCAGGCCGTAGCCCTCAGATGAAAGTTGGAGGCAGTGCCAAAGCGTGAGGCTGTTGTCAGTTCCCAAAATGAATTGCCTGCTGATAAACCACAGAGCTTCTCTGCGTGTCCGTGTTATAAAAATGTCCAGAGTGCTGAACAGGAAAAGAATCTCTCTGGGGTTTCATTGAAGGCAGGAGTCGGAAGAACTACATAGAAGCAAACATTTTGCCATAAAATGGTTCTGTTTATTTCACATGGAATTTCTGGGAAAAAATCAGACTTGGAGACTGCTTAGAAATTGAAACAGTGTATTTTTTAGTGTATGGCTGCATACTACTTGCTTACTTCTTAGTATAAAAATCCACTCTAAAGAGTGATGGAGGTGCATCATCTTAGAGTTTATTAAAGTGTTTGTTGACCTTAAGATTTTGTTGTTATAAGCATTGTACTGGTTTGCATTCTCTAACTTTCACAGCTTTCTGGTTTGTACTCTCAGGTCAGGTACCGCTTCTGTTTACTTTCTGCTCTGCTTGATGAATCATTCTCTAGCAAGTGGCTGTGAAATCTGTAATGCATATTCAGGAACGTTAGAGAAATGTATTTTTACTGTGACAATGACAGAAGTGTCTAGCATTCTGTGTACAAAATTACTTCGTAGAGTTTCTGCTGGGCTAAAAAAAGTTGCCTTCTGTTTCTTGCTTTTTTCTCTGTCACTGTAATTATCCACTTTATTCTTTGAATTTATTCTATATCTACCTACTCTGAATTTTCTTCCCTCTGTCTTTCCTTTTTCTTGTCTTCCAGCTGTGGCTGTACTAACACCATTACTGATTTGCCACTCTCAGAGTGTCCCCTTCTCGCAGTATCTGTGCTTGCCCACCAGACACTATGAGGAGATTGGCTTTTCGAGGTGCTGGTTCTACTCTGGTAAATCTGGTAAATTATTGATTGTATCTCCATCCCTCTGCCTTGGCCTTTTGCTTTTCTTTTTCCTGTTAATTTTTCCTACCTTATTCATCTCATGTGCGTGCCTGAAGTTATCGCTAACAAAAATGCTTTAATGCAGTTATGTTGTGCTGCCATACCTTGTCAATCATCTGAGTGCCTCCTAAAAGAAATTCCTGGAAATTTGGTTGGAAAATGGGGATAGGCTGGGATAGATGTATCTGTTTTGTCCTCAGCCTTTGAGATAGCCACAATAAAGATACTTTTCTGATGCTATCACTGGAAATAGCCAACAACTTGTTCCATAAAATACCATAGTTGTTGGATGGTGGTTGTTCATTTGTCACTGCTTGTGTTGGTAAATGCAAAACTATGGCCAAAAGAGAAGGGAGCTTTATCTGCTTCTCTGTGGTTGAGCCATTCATTCCACACATAAAGTGAGAGTGGGAGGTCCCACAGTGATCCAGATCTTTTTTTTTGCTTGACTATAACACAAGGTATTCTGTGGCCCCTTTACATTTGTAATTTGTTTTCGTTGGTTGGCTGGTTTTTTTTTCCTTTGTTGGTCTGTTTATTGTGTTTTTTTTAGTTTGATGTGGAATTAAATGTTTTTACACCAGAGCTGAGCATGTGTCTCTGTATAGCTTTTTTGTTGAAAATGGTGGTTCTTGTTTAGTTGTCTTGCATGGGATGGGGTATGAAAATGTAGAGAGTTTAAGAATGTATTCTGTGAAGAGCTGCTACATTCACCTCCATCAGTGTGAGCTTGGGGGTTTCTGGCCTTGCTGTCATTGGTGACTATAAAACTGTAGGAGCATTTTGATTTCCCTTTTGGGAATTTCCACAAAGTTGGAGTTTACAGAAATGGCTTAACTGACCTGTAGCATTTGGCAAACGTACCATCAGAAGCTTTGCTAGCCCTGCAGCTGGCTCACAGCAGAGGGTTTGAGTGCAATGCCAGGGCTTTAAGAATGTTTCTGTTCATTATAGAAGAAGTTGGATTCCATGGGTTCCAAGAGGCGAAGAGCAACCTCTCCTTCCAGCAGCGTCAGCGGCGGAGACTTCGATGATGCCCATCACTCCACCAATATTCCAGGCCCAAGCAGGAAGAGGAGGAGACTTTCCAATCTCCCAACTGTAGATCCTGTTAGTACCTTCTTACTGATGGCACCTTTTCCCTTGGGGATACTGTACCCTGTCTGGAATATGCTGGACTGTAAAATTAATGATCATGTGTAGTACATGTACACTGGTCCTGAATCTGTTCCTGTCTTGGTTTAGGACCTCATTCTGCTTTGGCTTTCACTTGGTCCTGGCTCACCACTTTCACCTTTTCCTTTGCTGTTTTGTTTTTGCTGCTTTTCTCTTTTTGCTGATGATTTTAGCAGGTGGAAGGATGTTGGAGAATGAGCTGAAATCATAATGTGCAGAAGTTGAGAGCTGTGTCTGCATAGCAAATACAGAGAGATGAGTGGCGAATGGCACTGAATGATTACTGAAGTGTACAATGCCTCTGCTATGCTTTTGCATGAGCAGTCTGATGTTAATTAACTGCAGGGCAGAAAAACCCCTGTTGTTATTGTAGATGCCTGTAACTTGGAGAGCACTGCACTGAATTAATTTACATTAATAACTTAATAAAATTAATTAATAAAATTAATAAAATTAATTAAATGTTTTACTTAAAATTAGCATTGAAATAAAGCTCCCTGTGTTCAAAAAGAAATGGAAATCCTGCAGTACCTGGCACACTTGTCAAGTATCCTGCTAAAGTGTGAGGTGCTCCAATTGTTTCTCACTTCTGCTTTAGGGCGTGCTTGTGGATTGGCAGCTTGTCCTTCCCTTTGTAAGCAGGCTGTGGTTTGTTACCTCCTTCAAATTCTCTCCCTTTTCCATATTTCATTGTTCTCACTTTTCAGATTGCTGTCTGCCATGAGCTGTACAACACCATCAGAGACTACAAAGATGAGCAGGGCAGGCTCCTTTGTGAGCTCTTCATCAGGGCACCCAAGAGAAGGTAAGGCTACAGGTCTGGTTAAACCTTGAACCTGAGATTTAATCAGAGAGAAGTGGAAACTGGAAAATACTTTAACAAAAATTTGTGAAATATCTAAGCTACATTTGTGATTGTTTCACATCAGTGTTTGATGTAATTATTCAATGGGATGTGCTTACATTGATGCTCTTTTTCAGAGAAGAAATAAAAAAGGATACACTGAATTAATTTCAAATGTTTCTTGTGACGCCTGCCTTAAACATCTATGGCTTTGATGATAAGATACTCTGTATAAGTGGTGGGATGTAACACTAAGGACACAGCTTGGGAAGGGTAATAGGCGTGACCCTTAAACTCAGAAAATTGAGGACAGTAACAGAACATACATGAAGTGAGCTGACTGATAGAGCACTGTCCAGATCTTTTAGCTGTAACAAAAATGTATTGGAACTTTCTTTGGTTTATTTAGTCATAAACATGCACAAGCTTTAGTGCTGTGGTTTGGATTTTACTGCTTGGAATATGATACCTGGTTTTGTCATTGCAACAGAAATCAGCCAGATTATTATGAAGTGGTTTCTCAGCCAATTGATTTAATGAAAATCCAACAAAAGCTGAAGATGGAGGAATATGATGATGTGAATGTGCTGACTGCTGATTTCCAGCTTCTCTTTAACAATGCAAAGGCTTACTATAAGGTGAGCAAACTACATGTAAAGGTTCAGATCCGTTGTAAAAGGAGTAGAGATGTTCAAATTCTGCCTTGGTTTGACCAAAATCTCTTCAGTTTAGCCTGAAGTATTATTGGTAAGAGAACAGCACATATTGCAGTTATCTGCATATATTCCCATAATGTTGACTGTATCTTTCTAAGATGTCCTACTATAGCAGTTTTTCTGTGGAAAATCGTGAAGTAATATGGAGATGATCTTCATGTAGTTTTCCAAAAGAGATCAAAAGCAAAACTGGAGAGATAAACTGAGAAAAATATTCCTCTGTCAAAGCCTTCTCATTTTACAACATCCTCTGTGTAACCCTTTGAAATGGAGAAAGATTTTTTTTTTTCCTCCCAGGAGGAAATATTTATGCTAACAGGAAGTTTATGGTAAGAGTGTTGAATCTTTCTCTTTCATTTGCCACTTAATAAAATGAAAAAAAGGCACATTGACTGTCATGGTTAGTGATGATAGATGTGAATGTAATGTCATCAAAACAACCCTCTTGGCAATTCTCCTAAACTGGGTGTGTGTTTTATTATGGATGTTAATGGGTTTTATTGCAGTTTTCATAAGGAAGTGGAGAAAAAATGGATTAATCTTGTTTAATGAAAGACTGTGTTAAATCCATAAACCAGTGAAATTGTATGTGGTGAATGAGATGATGCAGCAAATCTAAACCTGCTAATATTGCCTTGCACATATCTTTGACTTTGGAGATGATGCAAATGAGTCCCTTCTGAATAACCCAGCTGGGTTAGCCAGGTGACATCAGGCAGTGTTTGTTTTATTTGTGTGTGTGTGTGTGTGTGTAGCAGCTTTGTGAAAACCATCAGATTTGTGGGTTAATGCATTTGCACATCCTGCTTCTAGGAGGAAAAGCACAAAGATTTCCCGATCCATTTTGTACTCCTGGAGCTTTGCAAGGCACTCAGTGTGAAAATCCCAACATTAATGGGTTTTATATGAAGGAAAAGGACTTGATGGCAGGAAAGAATGATTGAGGTTTTACAGAATGTGCGCTGCCTTTCCTATAGAATTGTGGGCTCAAAATTTAACTGTGTCATAGAGATCTTGCATTAGACTAGAAATAGGTATCCGTTATTCCAGGATAAAGGAATGTTGGCATTTCCAGAGATATATGGAGCTGTGAGCTGGAGGCGTGGCACACAAACTTAACCTCCTCTTCTTTTCACCTTGTACCTTTCCCAGGCAGCTCCATGGCATGGACAAAGCAGGGACAGTGATTGCTTGTCAAGGTCTTTATTCCAGCACATGTTTTATGGCAGTGCTCCAGCAGAACAGCAGCCTTTGGGTTTTTTTCTGTTTCTAGTCAAGTCTCTCACTCCTGAACGTCTTGCATTAATAGAGAAGGAAGCAGATTTGTGGAACAGTACACCCTTAAAAAATCTGCTCTTCATAAGCAACACCTGGTCTAATGTGCTGAGAATATTTAAGCCTAATAAGGCAAGATTAAGAACAGTTCTCATGTTGGTTTCTCATTTGTATTACAAGCTATAAGAGGTTGAGAGAGTGAAGTAAGAGTGCAATCAGCAGTAATAAGGTGACATTATCAGCAGGATTACTTGAAATAGAGCCTAAATGACAGACGAAAGGGAAGGAAAAATACATGGCTGGAAAAGCTGTCTTTGTTCTGAGTAATGTTAATATGCACATGCTTGTCTGCCACTAGCAGGTCTGTATTTTTAAAAGTTAGTTTTCTAACTAATGCTTCTACCTCTTCCAAAAGATGGATCTAGAGGTGTATTCAGGTGGTAGTGTGTTGTCAGGTTCTTTGGAATTTCCCAGTTAATACTGAGTGTAAACCGTTGCAGTATTTTCAAAGATATTTATTGGCATTCTTCTGTAGAAGTAAATTTTCAAGTGCCGTGCGATGACAGCAGTATTGGCTTAAATCAGATTTCTGGCATACTGGAATTTAGTCTGTTTTAAATGCTGGTGTTGTACTTCAGCAAAACCCAGTGATTTCTCCAGATTCATCTAATTGTCTTGTCCAAGCCTCAACCCAGCTAATTCTATTGCTAGATTTTCTGAAAGACTTGGATGCTTTCAAGTGATACAGGTTATATTTTCTAATGATTCCTGTGATTCTTAACTCCTCTGTCGAAGAACAAATGAAGCAGGACTTTCCCAAGTTTTATATTACTCATTTAATGTATTTAATACCTTTCAGCTAGTAGCTTACAAATTTTCCCCCAGATGAGAATGCCCTGAGTTTTGACTGGAATGTTTGATTTGTTTTTGCAGCCAGATTCTCCTGAATATAAAGCTGCCTGCAAACTATGGGAGCTGTATTTGCGCACAAAAAATGAATTTGTTCAGAAAGGTGATGCTGAGGAGGACGATGATGATGAGGAAGGGCATGACAATCAAGCAAATTCTGAATTAGTAAGTGTGGGCATGACAGCTGCAAAAAGGGGAGGCTGTAACTGGATGTCAGCTGACTCTGAGAGGGTGAAAAATCATTGAGTAATATTTTCATTGTTAAATTATGCCCCAAAGGGTATTTCTTATGCAAGTTATTAGCTAATCCCCTCACAGCCTTGTATGTGTGTTTACTTTTGCATAGCAAAACAAAAGCTGTGAGGGTTTCTGATACGGGTAAAAACACGGTTCTGGTTTAGTTGGAATAATATGAAGTGTGTTTGAACTGATGCCAACACTGAGGTTTGTTGCAAGCAAGATTCATGTCTAATGACATCAGTTATCAGCAAGTACCCCATTCAGTCAGTGCAGCTGTTCCTGGAGTGTTGTGAGAGGGATTTTGGGTTAGCCTGGTTTTTGTGATGTTGGGATGCACATTTTCAGTAACTGTGATGTGTGTCTGACAGTCTGCAGTGTAAAGCTGAAATTAGAGTTTTCTATTGTACCTTTACTTACATAAACAATGTTGTCTTCAAAAGTTGCATCCATATTTTGTAACTGATTTTTTCTGCCTTTGAAGTGTAAATTCCTGTATTTCAGCACAACTTGAAGCACTCCACTCGGGCTGCTATCAAACCTTTTTGTGATTTTTGTTTCCTACATTAGTCATCTCCAGGTTACCTGAAGGAAATTCTGGAACAGCTTCTTGAAGCTATAGCTGTTGCCACAAACCCCTCAGGACGCCTCATAAGTGAACTGTTTCAGAAACTTCCTTCCAAAGTGGTGAGTATTTTAGTGATGTAGGTTGTGTTCTAAGTTGGAAGCCTGGACATTTCTATAACTGATGTTACAGGCTGTGATGGCCATGCTCAGAGTGCAGTTCTCTGCTTCTGCCTGTTTTTCCACCTGCTTTTCCTGCTCTTTCAGAACAGTGGTGTTCTCTTTTTGTGGTGAAAGTTTTAACCAGCAGAATAAATATTCTGAAAACCATCACCATGGATTTTATGTTCAATCAGAACTGATCCCTTATGTCAGTTTATTGAGGAATTATAATTCCTTGTATCTGCCTTATGACCTGACTTGTCCAAGTTGAAGCCTAGTGCCATATTTTGAGGCTTACACTGTCCTTATCTTCAATTCATCAAATGGCTCATTTTGTGAGCTTTTAGAACAAAAGCTTTGTGACTGTTTATAATAATACATAAATTATTTCTGTTTTCCAGCAATATCCAGATTATTATGCAATAATAAAGGAACCCATAGATCTTAAAACCATTGCCCAAAGGATACAGGTATGAACATATTAATGTGTCAGAGTACAGCCTTTTTTAACAGTAAGCATTCCAGAGTTGTTAGAAGTCAGGATTTATAGTGGCAGAAAAGGCAATGTGTTTTTCCCCTGCTATTAAAAAAACCTGCACACTGTGGTGATTCAATGTTCTGTGCTGGGTTAGTGCTGTAGAAGAAGCTGTGTGGAAGATCAAGTGTTGTGAGCTGTGGAGTGCTGGCTTTGAGCCAGAATATCTCAGGTTCCTTGATGTTTAGTGGCTTAAAGCAGTTCCTTGGCAAATGCTGCTCATGTAAAACATTGGAGTACTGAGGCTTGGTTCTGCATTATCATCACCTACTTCTGTTCTAGTGCTATAAATAGATGTTTTGTACTGATGCATTTTACATCTTACTTCTCCAGTAATTTGAAATAATGTTCTGGAATTCTTGCATTTTGTATAGTAGAGAGGGATGGGACATAGACTGATTGAACTAGAGAATAAAGTTTAAAGAGCATTTTGTCAGAACTCTTCAAAATGAAGGTAGTATGATCTATTAAGTGTTTTTTTCAATCTTAGCATTCATGAGCTTTACAAAGACTTAGCATATATGAATATTACTGTCTTTGTCTGATTACTTTTGCCAGATACTTATCTGTTGTCTTTACAAATAAGTTGTTTTTCTATGAGCATTCTCTTTATTGAATATGAATTCCTTTGCTTTTCACTATTGGCTTAGTTCTCATGCTGGCTGAAGGTTGCCACTTTAACCAGTTCTGCTTCTTGTTGTATAGAATGGAACTTATAAAAGCATTCATGCCATGGCCAAGGACATAGATCTTCTGGCAAAGAATGCCAAAACCTACAATGAGCCTGGATCCCAAGTATTCAAGGTTAGTTTCAGTTGTTCGTAGTGTGATTTGAGTTCAAATTTTCTTAACTAGTTTCTGTGTTGGTTGATCCTTAATTAAGTCTTGAGCATAAAGCTCTCAAGACCCTGTTTGCATTTTTTTAAAATAGCTTTTAGGGTTTTTTTCTTTTTTATGTTGCTTTTAGTATTGGGTAGAAAAAATGACAAAAAATCAGCTTGAAGCTGCTCAGGTCTTCTATTCAGTTTTTTTCAGGCCACTGTAAAAATACTGTGTGGGAGTATTTCAGGCAGACTTTGTTCCATGCTTCATTTCTCATGCAAAATTGTTTTATATCTAAATGTAAAAACACCTTAATTTTTTTTGAATGGCTGGATATATCTGATTACAATATTATTCACTTTCAACATTAAACAGAAAAAAAAATCTTTTCATTGACAGGATGCAAATGCAATTAAAAAGATATTTAATATGAAAAAGGCTGAGATTGAACACAGTGAGTTGGCCAAGTCAAGTCTCCGAATCAGGTACTGCAAATAGAGTTCTTTCTATAATCTTGTATAAAAACCTCTATTGTCATTCCCTTAATTGTGCTGTGGAGAGTTTTGTGGGAAATAATGGCTTGAAAATTTAGTATTGTTTTAAAAGCTGTACATTGGTTAAAATACTTTTTGAAAGAAAGCTTTTTTCATTGAAATACTTCCGTGGTGAAATATTTTTGTGATGTACCTGATAATGAAAAATAGTGTCAGTGGATCTTTAATAAGTTATAGCCATCTTCCACCACGAGTTAACAAGTTAATAACAGAAAATGAATAGTGAGGAACAAGGTGCTTTGTTTTATTGAAAAATGCTGGATATTCTCGAACCTTGTTAGGAACTGAAACCAAAGAGCTCACTGATGGGTAGAGGCAGAAACAGAACCTTGGGTAAAAGATACTTAGAGAGAAGTCCACTGTTGTTTGAAATGCAATTTTAGCTATGAAAAGAGGCACAGGAACCTGAAGATCTGGATTTATGAATCAGTGGAGCAGAGATTTGGCCTTGAAAATCCAGGTATAAAACACTTGATGAGAGTTGATATCTCTATTTGTTTCATGGAATGATTTTATTTAGGAAACAGCATTTTCTTCCTGTGAAAATCCATAGTGTACAAAGAAGTGATGCAGTCATTATAAATGTGTCTTAACTGAAATGCAATTAAATTTCTTCCCATATAAACATTTTACTTACGAGTAACACTCAAAAGTAGGTTTAGCTGTGTCATTTATCCCAAATAAATTAAACAATGTCCTGCAAGCCAATTAAGGAGCTGGGAAATTCTTACAAGGTGGAATGTCTTTATATATTAGAGCTGTTTGCTGGTATTTGGTGCTGGGAAACCACTGTTGTCATTTCCTGCAAAGGTTTGTATGGTACAACTGGAAACAGTGTCACTGCCTTAATTAACTGGAAGATAGTTTAATTTTTTCTGTGTATATGATGTCAATATTAAAAGTGTTGCCTAGGATTATTGTGTGAAAGAAGTGGAAGTTGTCTGGTTGATTTTTACTGCTTGGTGTTTTGAGAAGTGGTTTTTCTAATTGGTTTGTTCAGCATCAGCATCCTTCCCAGGGTAGGTGAATCATCATTGGAGCATATAAAAATAAAAAGCAGAAATACTCTTAGGAGTAATTCCTGACACGTAGGTGAATAATTTTCTTTCTTAAAAGTGTAGTGCCAGAAGACTTTGATTCTACAGACACAGAACATACATATGTGTTTGCTTAGCAGTAACTAGAATTACACAAAGGCGTAGAGATCTTCTGTTTAAATTGTGATTGTATTTTATTTTTCTCACTTTGTTGGCCATTGATGAAGCTCAGGATGTTAGGGTGTGTGTCATATTTATTTCTGAGGCTCAACGGTTTTTCTCTAAAATAAAGCTGATTGTGTAAGAAGGGATGACAGATAAATCACACTGATATTTGTTAGCTGAATTCCTCTCTTCCACTGCCAACCCATTTCCACTTCTCAGCTGCCTTATTCTAGATGTTGTTTTGTGTATCGTGTTCTCAACAGACTTTCAAATCTTGAAGTAATCTATCAGAATGATTGACAGCTCCCTTCTTTGTTTCTTTAACTTGGAGGGAAAAAAATAAGGCCTGAAGGTGGCTACAATAATATTGGGCTGAATGCAGAAAAACTTGGGATAAGAGAAGTGTCATGAAAACCAAACCTTCCACCTGCTAGTGTGTATTTCACTGATTGCTTTTTCTATTGAACCATTATTCTTTTGTTTGTTTGTTTGTTTGTTTCTCAATAATCTGCTTCACAGAATCATTATTTTTATTTGAATTGCTAGATTTAATTGTCTTAAAGGGGAGTTCTCCTTTACCTCTTGCTGGTTTGTGTAAAATTCCCTCATAAGTTTACTTCAAGTGCATTTTCTATATTTTTCTTCTGAATTTGCATCTGTTGTTCTTTGTCATTGATGGCTCAAACTCAAATCATCATAATGCTACTAACCTAAGCTTTATATGTTGCCCCTGTGTCAAAAATGTTTTTTATTGCAGAGCTCATTGTCTCCTTTGCCGTACTAAACTGCTCTTTGTGAGTGCATTTAACTGTCCTCCCTTAAAGTGGCAAAATTGAATTGCTTGATAATATGCACTGTCAACCAACTTGACAGTGACTTCAGGTGTTGATAAAACATGACTGGACCTGTGAGATTGGCTTTATCTGGACGCTAAGGAACATTTTGTTGGCTGCTTTCACTGCTGTTTAGGCTGAGCTGTGTGTACAGCTATCTATGCTTGAGCTAAACGTTATGTTTCTCTGACTTTATGAACAAAATCCACATAAATGCTGGAACCCTGAAAAGATCTCAGTATTACTTATCTTTTAGCTTCCAGACATCTGTCTCTGAACTTTTTGGCTGATCTATCAAAGTGTTTCTGTAAAAAGCTTTTTCCTTGCTGCGTCTTTCATGGGTTTATGGTGGGCCTGTTTCTTTTCCTCCCCCTTTCCTTGGCTTGCCTCTCCTGCCTTAAGGACTGCATCAAATCTGGCTGCTTCCAAGCTGACAGGTCCTTCCTCACAGGGTAAAGGCAGTGTTGGGGATGAGAGAAATTCTTCTAACAAATATTATCGGTAAGTAAATTGTGCCCTTGGAGGAAAACCTGAGTCATCATCATATGGAAATGCTAAATTTTGTTTGATTTTTCTTCCTCATACCTGCTGTGGTGCTGGGCTTTGGATTAGGATGAGATTAATGCTGGTAACACAGTGATACTGTAGTTATTGCTGAGTGAGCAGCGTGTGCAGTCCTTCACACTGGCTGGTGGATGGTGGCAGTGCTCTGTGGGGGTACACAGCACACTGTGCACAGTGTGACAGCTACAGCAGCTGGCACTGGCAGCACAGGGATAAAGCCACCTGGGCTGCTCAGCTATGGCTGGATGGTGCTGCTCAGGTAGAGAACCTGGTTGTGGAAGTGCCTCATGTAGGTGCTCATGGACCCCCAAGAGCTGGGACACTCAACAACAGCAGAGCAGCCAGGGCTGGGTCAGGGTGCTGGGGCTGGAGGGGCTCAAGTGGATCTGCACTGGCAGTGGGAAGGTGAATTACAGCTCAGGGCATCACAGAAGAGGGGCTACAAATGGATGTGCTCATGATCCAAATGTGGACTCGCACACCCTGTCAATGGCGTTGCAATAAAAATGACCCAGGTGAATGAAGGTTTTTTGGGGAAAAGAGGCAAAGCACAGCAAGGACAGAACCAGAAGTGGCTTCGTCAAGCAGCAGCCCAGTACTGCACACCAGCACTGCTGCCCTGGAGGACTGCAGGGACAGATAGACTCCAAAGTCCTGGACTAAAGGAACTCACTGGATGTTTTAGAGGGACGGCCCACAGACTAAGGAAATGATATCTGTGTGTTTGTATCAAAAGGCAGGAAAGGATGTATAGGAAAGTGTAGGGCCCAGGCATGCGCTCAGCCCATCTGCATTTTCCAAGTCTTCACTGGGCTCCTGCAGGACAAGGCTGAGCCTGTTTCTGGAGGTACCTGAAGAGCTGATCTTGTAAAAAGGCAGAGTGTCAGGCATAGCTTATATGATGTGATATGAAATACTGTGCCCCAGGTTTGGGACAAAAGAGAAGGATGTTGAAGAAGTCTTGGTGAGACTGTAGCTAGTGTGGATGCCAGTTTACTCCACCTAAGAGACGTAGGAGGCTGCTTCATGTGCAGGCACTGTGTGTGCTGAAAATGCCAAAGGTGGGCATGAGGGAACGGGAGCAGATAGAAAATACAGCTTTTAGTGTGTTGAATTCCTTCCTGCAGAATCCCAGATCAGGGTCAAATAACAAAGTTATTAATTGGGAGAAACTTCTTATCATTCCCCTTCTCTTGCAATTAATCAAGTATACAAAATAGGACAGAAGACAGTAGGCTGGAGCTCAGTTTTCTGACTCTGTTGGATGGACCTGCTCATAAAGTAGAGGCAAACTCATGGCTTGGTAAGAATTTCCTCCTGTTAAAGGCTCCAGCCTTCTTTAGTCATGCCTGTGTTCCTGCTTATGGGAGTCATGAGCTTTGCGTGTTTGCTCACACACTCTGGGTGACTGTTAATGGTTAATGTGATAAGCCTTTCCTTTGTTTTCATTTTAATTTTCTGCCCTTTTTTTTCATTTTAAAATTTCTTTACTTTTTCTTTTTCATAGTAACAAAAGATCAGCCCAAGGGGATCGTTTATCAGCAATAACCATGGCATTGCAATATGGATCAGAAAGTGATGAGGATGCAGCTTTGGCTGGTAGGAACTGAAATGCAATTTCTCTAATTCTTTTAATTAAAATGTTCATAATGAGCAAATCTGTAGAGCTTCTGATAAATTCAGATACATCTATTTAAAAATATTTTACACTCAGTGTGTAATTCCTTCGAATCTTACAGCTAGTGAGATAGGACAGGCCAAGCTTGCTGGCATACTTTGAATTTTCTGTGTTTCCAAGTATACTTACCCAATCTTTAGGGAGCTGTTGCTTGGTTGTATTCTTTCTAAAATAGAAAAGAAGATACTGGAGAAGACATTGGGTGCTCCATGCAGCAAAAGAGATTGGTAGTGCTGGAATAGTTTCTTTGTTTAATTTTTTTGTTTACATTATTTCTTCATTGATGTTGAAAGATGCATCTGTTCAATATGTATTATTGGGGTATTTATTTCTTACCTGGTAATTGAACTGTACTCCCCACAGTTTTCTAGTGGATGGGTATGTAGAATTTTTTGGATTTTAGCTCTTGCTGTAAGCAAAAGCATTTCGATCCCTGGTTTGCTCAGAGTTCAGTTACTGCTTCAGAGCAGCTGTTTCCTAGGAGGTGTGGGGAGTATTTATTGGCTGGGTTTTGCTTGTTTGGTAACTTATTTTTTCCAAATTGCAATGCTGCAGAAGCATGTAACTTTTTATGTTTTAGTGTTTTAAATTCTTTTACAGATTGAACCACTTTCAGGTGCCACCTTTGCTATGGACATTACTGTAATTTTCATGGGACCTCTCTCTGTGTGTGAGACTTTTGCCTTACTGCTGTTGAAACTCTCCTATCTTCATTGCATTCACCTAAGAGGCAATATTTTTTTTTTGGTAGACTTGTCACCCCTAAGATTTTTTGTCCTTCCAGTGTACTACTTGGACAATCCTATGCTGTCAGTCTCTGGGTGACCAGGATTTATCTTTAAACCAAGTGGTATTTTTATGAATTGCTCTGCTGTTTTACTTTTTTTTTTAATTCTTCTAACACTTGTTAAAACGAATGAGAGCAGAGCTCCATGACTGAACATTAATAGAACTCTCTCCTTCTTGAAACAGAGTACTGAATCTTTATGAGCTTCTTTGGTTGTAGCTGTTGCCTAAGCAATGAACAGTATCAGTTTCCAACTGAGAGTTTATCCTGACAGCTGCAGATGGTGTTTTGATGTGATGGAGCAGGTAGAACATTTCCAGCTCCAGTGTACAGGGATGTGAGCAGCTTTGGCAGCTCCCTTGCTCCTCATTATAAGTCTACAGAGGCAGGCATAGGTGGTCATTATGTATTACTTGCATGTATTTAATCTTGTAAACAAGGGCATTTAGTTTTTACTGTATTATTTAGAGGTGGTTTAAGACTGACTACTGCTTTTGTTTTTATTGGCAATCATATTCAGTTGGACATTGAGCATTCATTGCTGTTTGAGTGCTTTGGGACCACAGAGGAGACAGTGGGGTTTTTTGTGGTACCTGCAAACTGTAGCTGTGGTAACAGCAGCACAAAAGGGTAATAACTGCCTGCACTCCTCTGCCAGTGCTTGCTGGAGATGTGGAACCTGGTGCTACTACACATTAAAGAATGTACAGTCTTGCATCAGATTGTTTGCTCTATAAGAACAAAAATATTATTATTGCAAAAATAAGAATTTTTCTATCTTCTAGTCTGAATAATACATTGTTCTTTGGCTCTTAATAGAGAGGTTCGTAATAACCTTAGGTTTCATATTAGGAGATCACTATAATTTTCTAGATATGTAAGAATATGTGATGTTTACACATCACTTTTAAAGAATGTGCATATCATAATGAAAATATTTATAGCTGTATATTATATAAATATAAAAATACAGTAAAACTATATTACATCAACGCTTTCATTTTAGTACATTTTAAAATTACTAATTAATACCTAATTTACATAGATTTCTTTTTAAGGAAAGCCTTGTGTTCTAATTTCAACACAAAGAAAGTACATTTCTTCTTTAGGGTATTGAACTGTTTTGTTGCTGGTTCACAGATCGCAGAGAACAGCAAATACTTGACTAGCCCCTTTATGCTTTCTCTTTCTTAGAAACAAGTTATTCTGCTTTTTCTGTTTGTTTCTTACTTTTTGGTGGAGCACTCAGAACTAAACAATATGAGTAAACGGACCAAACTCTTTGAGTAAACTAAGCCACAGTCTATTTTTGAAACTTTACCTGATTTCAGTGATAGCTCCAGTGTTTCATTTCTACCGGAGTTATTCTGTCCAGCTCCTGCTTTGCTGACTGTGGTGTAGTAGATGCTGGGTCATTAAATGATGCTGATTGGCATCATTAGGATAATTCTGAATGTCTCCTCAGGTCAGTAATGAGCATCTTCATTGTGCATCTGCTGTGCCTGGCTGTGTTTTAGCTTTGCCTCTGACCCTGGTATGTCCCACACCCTGATGTAAATCTGGTGTCAGGCTGCAGAGGAGCAATGACAGCACTGTGTTGTTACAGTCTGAGTGTCCCCTGCCTTTGTCACCATTTCTATATGACTTTACTGAACGTGGATGGAGAGCTTGAAGCTGTGCCAGCCTCCTCTGAGCAATAATGGAAATGCCAGCTGGAAACCTGGTGTTAGAGAACTTTGTTCTGTGTAGCTGAATTACCCAGCGGGTCATCTGCCAGCCTGTCCTTTAGACTCACAGAGGGGGAAAGGGGTGAATAATTTAACTCTAGCATGTGCAAAGCCATGTAATTTTGTTATGTCTGTCTGCAAGGTACAAATTGCACTGTTTGTGCTACTTGGAAGTGTAGAAGAATTGGCCATTTATTGCTTCCCATCCTGTGTTTCCAGTACCAGTGTTTTCTCATTCCTGGGGTGTTTCGGTTGTTCATGTAATGTTTCTCCTTATTTTATCTGCAGTAAGTGTTAGCTCTTCATAGCTTTTCTTTCATTCATCCTAATCCTGAAACAAGATAACCAGAAAAGTTTGCTATGAAATTTTTAAATCCTTTTTTAGGCTTATTACATAATCACTGTAAAACATTTATTTCTTCTTCATTTGCTGTATATATTAGAGGGGCATCATCAGGCTTTAGTGACAATTTTTCTGCTAAGCTTCACAATTTTGTATTGAGCTGTGATTAATATTGTCTAAAGGACTGCAGCAGAAAAGTGCCTTTTTTTTTTTTTTGTCAGCTTGAGGCTCCTTAGGTATGTGTTGTGTCATTTTCTGAGGTGTGAATCTGTCTACCAGAGCGAGGTTTCCTTTTCTTCTGCTTTAGACCTTTATCCACCAAAAAACCCAGTCTGAGTTGTCCTGCTGAGTTCCCTGTTTTTCTTTTCTCTCTGTGCAGCTGCTGCTCGTTATGAAGAGGGAGAGTCTGAAGCTGAGAGCATTACCTCCTTCATGGACACTTCCAGTCCTCTTTACCAGCTTTATGACACCGTTAGAAGTTGCCGGAATAACCAGGGCCAGCTCATCTCTGAACCCTTTTTCCACTTGCCCTCCAAGAAAAAATATCCTGATTATTATCAGCAAATTAAAACACCCATTTCATTGCAGCAGATCAGGTAAGAAAACAGAATGCAAGCTACATCTGATGTGAAACTATTCAAGGGTTTCTTTTATTCCCAGAATCTTCTCTTATGGTGAAGTTGTTGGTACCTAATGCAGTGTTTGCACCATCTCTCCTCTACATCTGATTGCAGCTTGTCTCAGCTCAGTCTGCATTAGTCTTTAGATCATCTGTGATATGTGGCTGCTGGTGGGTTTATTTTTCATTGAATTTCATTTGTAATGTGCCTGAAAATTGCCATATGAATAATTCTGAAGGCTAGGTGTGCAGCAGAGATGAAAGTTTTTGCAGAACTCCCATTTTTCTTTTTTCTTGACCATGATGGCCTGATTACCTCTTACTGCCATGTTTTTTGAGTTAATAGTCTTCAGTGTGAATTGTAGGAAGATGGTTGCAATTACAATTCTCCTGTCTAGGTCACTGTGTAACTGTGGAGAATAATTATTTTCATGATGATGTAGCTGGTCTGGACTGAAGCCAGCAGTTCAGCATTTATAAATCTGTGAGCCATGACAGCTCCTTGAGCTGCCAGAGTGCAGTTGTCAGATTAAAGACCTGAGTGAGATGAGCAGTGTCTTTCTTTAGTGGCTCAAGATAAACCAGTACGATGGGTGTGAGCAGGCTCCTGGGCGTATTAATTAGGCTTTAATGATGCTGCCCAGCCTCGGGGGCCCAGGCCTCCTGCCCAGTGGCCACTGGAGCTCCAGGCCTGCCCGAGCCACACCCTGGGAGTCCTTCAGCTTCAGTGAGGGAGCACTGGACCCTCCCACTGCTCATCCCTTTGTAATCCGCTCTGATGCACAGGTCTGTACATCATAGTTATCTATAATACACTCTGTCAGACTTGAGCTAACTCTTGAATGAGCAGTGTCTTTGTTAAATCAGAAGCTAACAAAGATGCATTTTGGGGTTTTTTATCTTGTCAGAGGGTGTTTTGCATATGCTGGGGAATAAAAGCTGCCACACTGGTTGTCTCTCCGTTAGTGGCTTTAAAGCATTTTTTCTTATGTCTTAGTACAGCTATAATAGTGGCAGAGAAAGTGTCTTGCCTTGAAAAAGCACAAAATGTACTTGATGAAAAAAACAAACAGTGAAATTGAGAAGAATCATTGACAGTTTGTGCCTGAATGTACCTAAAAGTATTGGCTCAAGTTATACATAAACAGATTTGTTTGGGAGAGATTTTCCATTAAAAATACCCTTGATATCAGTTATAGAACAAATAACTTGGCATAGAGAGGCAGCTGCATTTCTGCTTTCCTTACAGTGTAGGCAGATTGCATCTGGCTGTGTGAGCAGCACAGAAATTCCATACAAGTGTATGAAGAACTGTAGAAAAAAGTAACTTGACTTACTGCCTGGGGGCTTAGAAAATAAAAAAAGGAACAGCAAGGCTTTTTAAAAATAGTGTTTGAGGTTCACAAATTAAAGTACAATGTTTGTAGAAGTGTAACTTCCTGCAAATTCTGAAATTCAGCTGTCTTTTAAACTACCATGTAATCTTCACTTCTTACTGTACCTGAAAAGCCTTGAAGTCATGCATTTGTACACTTAATTGATGTGCTTTAGGGAAAACTGAAGCATCATGGCTTTGCTGATACTGCTAATATGCCTTTAGGTATTCAAAACTGCCAGTCATTAGGGGTGGAGATTATTTATGGGGTTTGGGGTGTTTGGTTTTCTGTGGGTTTTTTCCCTTCTTTTCTTATGGTAGTGGGGTTTTTTTGGTGTTTGGTGGTTTGGAGGGGTTTTTTTGAGATGTACATAAATAGAGCATATCTTCAGTTCCCAAATGGGCAGAGAAAAGTTTAGTGTCCCAGTGAACAGCTGAAGGGGGTGGAGTGAAGCCTGCCATTCCTGTTTCATGTCTGTTTGGCTCTGGCATCTGGCTGCCTCAGCTGTCCTGCCAGAGTGAACTGTGAAATGTGTGGCTGTTGCAAACTTTGCAGCTAGTTATGTATTTTGGGAGGGGTTGTGTGTGCTAAATGCAGGAAGAGTCTTTAAAAGAATACATCATTTCCAGAGAGAGTGTGAGTGTGTGTTTTGGTTTGCTGAGATTTTACCTATCCCAGCCTCTCAGTCACTTTGAGTGTTATGAGCTTCAGTCATTTGAGCTGAGTGCTCATCCTGAGCTCTTCCTGGGTGTGGGAGGTAATCATGCTGATGGCTTTTAGTTGTCTCCTAATTTCCTCCTGGCTTGCTGTTCACAGAATCACAGAACAGCTGAGGCTGGAAGGGAGAGCATCCCTGAGCCTGGCTGTGGCAGGGTCACCCACAGCCTCGTGTCCAGGACAGTGTCCAGTCAGGTTTTGATCTCGCCAGATGGAGACTCTACATCCTCCCAAGGCAACCAGTGCCAGTGTTTGATCACCCTCACAGTAAAAAACATTTGTGTTCAGCTGTAATTTCTTCTGTTTCCATTTGTTCCACTCACCTCTTGCCCAGTCAGTGGACAAAGCTGAGATGATCCTGGCTGCTCCTTCATTCTCTCCCACCAGGTGTTCAGCACATTGATGAGAATTCCCTGCCTCAAAGGGGGCAAAGCTTAGAGCTGGAGAATAAGAAAATCCTATTTAAAAAGAAAGGCATGATGCTGTCAAGGCTGTAATTTTGATGTGTGGTGAAAGTGCCTAATGCCAAGTTGACATTGCTGGGGAAGAGTCATTCTGTTAATTACAAATAACCACAGGAACAGTCAGGAAATTATGCAGGAGAATATGTGCAGTTACCACGTGCATAAGTGCTAGATCCTGGCAGGCTTACAAGAACACTGTTCCTTATTAAATTTTACAGTGTTGAGAAGTATGATCCCCAAGGCAAGTGGGTCAGGCTTTTCTATACCAGAGGAGGAAAGTGTGCCAGGGAATTCCCTGGCAGCAGTTCTCTCTAAAACACATGTGGGAGTACAGGCACTGAAATTGGTATCTTCATGACACACCCTGATGTCTTGTGCTCCTGGGGTGCAGCTGAGGTTTAAATATGTGCAGGAATCTGGTGTAAAACAACTTGGGTTTGTGTGATAGCTCCTTTTTGGGGAATTCAAATGAATTTTTCTCGTGATTGTGACCCTTTTTGGACAATGCTCTGTGACGAAAGAATCTAAATGTTGCATTTATGTGATGAGTTGAGGTTCTCTTGAGTTTTGTGGTACCCCTTGGTGGTTTTGGATTAGTTGTTATAAATGGTTTGAGGGTGGAGCTTATAGTAAATGTCATCACCTGTTTAAGCATATTTTGCCATATGACTTAAACAGTTTTAGCAATATGGCAAATCAAGGAGTGGAACTAATTTTGAAGTAGTACAGTTTGAAGGGTTTTTTGACAACTTCTGTGGTTTTGTTTGCTTGATTTATGAATAAGTGAATTGGGAAGAGAAAATTATGTCCCTAATATTTTGAATACATTGTAAATCTTCACTTTATCTGAGATTTAGGAGTTCTTTCATTTCTTTTGTCGCTTAATCTAAGTTATTATTTGGTGAATATTAAGTATTTTTGGAATCTTCTGTTTGTGTGACCAGTTTTCCTACCTTAGCAAGTACTTTCAGTGCATGTTGTATGTAAGACCTATATAAAATCACAAGTTCAAGCAAAGAAGGTTCCCAATGTATTTTACAAGAAGACTGTCATCTTCAACAGGACATTTGCCAAATGCATCTCTTGATCCCACTCATTCTTTGTTAGTGGGTTGTTTTTCCCTGAAGAGGCAGGACTAGCACAACACAATTTCTGAATAAAAGAAAATAAGTTGCGTAACTGATCTTAACCTGATGTTTGAATTTTTTCAGTAGGAAATTTTTCGGCTCTTTGTCTAATAGATGGATCTTTTGGTCATATGGAAAGTGTGTGTCTCACCTTCAGTCCTTGCAGATATTCCACCTGGAAGGACTGATGAGTTTGCAATAGACATTTCAGGAAGCTGAGTGCCAACTTACTATATTCTTTCAATTAATATCCTGATTTCAACCAAATTAAATGTCATACCAGTAGCGCTTTGGGCTATTTTAGCTGTTTTGGGCTTAGTGGTCTTATGAAACTGTAGCCTTACTTTTGAACTTTTTTTTCCCTCATTTTGCAAAAGTAATTTTGTTTAAAAGGAAATTCCTTCTAGTTTTACTCATTAGGTACAGTTATATCCCTGTCAATAATTTTCACAGAAATATCTCTTAGTTTCAAGTATATAATTTGTATTATGTTGGCAGTGGCTTTCTGTAGAGCCATAGGTTTTGTTAGTTTCAGCCTCACTTTGTGAAATAAACTGATGTTTATAAAATCCTTTCTTCCCAAAATTGGTGAGATGGCTTGTTAAAAATTTATTGTGAATCTGCACTTCATCCTCTAATTCCAGGGAAATCATGATGCTTGAGTTCTGTTGAGCTTGAGTGTAATTAAATCTGTTCAAATTACTTAAATCTGTTCAAATAACCTAATTGATCATCCTATTGTTTGCTGACAGCACCTACAGAGAATGATTGGAGAGGAGAATTTTGCAGGCCAGAACAGGATTACTTCTGTGCCTGTACATTTTTCATTCCAAATTGTCACTTTTCAAACCATTCAGTCTAAGTCTGGATTTTTACTTTTACTTCAGGCCTTTGATGAACACAGCTGGGAATGTAAATTGTTTGTTTAAAATCAGATGGCCTGAACCTTGATTGTTGGCTAGTGAATAAGCAAATGCTGGTAGGAACAAGCTTGGACTGAAAGGTTTTATCTTAAATTTATTTTGTGGGAGTGATAATGCTCCATCAAGCAGGGACACGTTCAGCCAGTGCTGCAGAAACCAGCCTGTGTTTAAAGGTGGTGTGTGACTGGTGAATGTGCCAGGCAGGAGGGTGAGGAAGCTGTGACAGGCTTTGGGGCTTGTGCTGCTGCAAATTAATGTTTCCTGCTGTGTGTAATGAGGTATTGGAAGGTTTAAAAAAAGCTGAGCAGAGCTTTCAGCATTGTGCAAGAAAATGTAGTAAGTTAAGCATTAACTCACGTTGATTCATGTGTTTACATATGAAAAATGTCTTTTTTGTTGTTGTTGTTACTCCTCTTCTAACTGTTTTCATGTGAAGTGCACTTTGCACTATCACCAGTCAAAAACCAGATGGTTTTTTAAGAGAAGGCACAAATTGGAGGGTTTAACAGGAGAGGTGCTGGACGCTTTTGGCTCTCAGTGAAGAGGAGTAGAACTGATGGGAGGAAGGAAGGCAGCATTTGGGGCTGTGCAGAGCTGGTCTGGCCTGAGGTCAGGGCTCAGGGCATTGCAGCAGTGTCTGCAGGCTGTGCTGCTGCCTCGCCTGTAACATCTCACCCGAGTATGAAAACAGGACTTCAATCTCCACAACTTCCAAAGTTCCTGAAATCATTCTTTGAGGAGATCTGTTTCCCTAGTATAGTTACCAGTGGGAAATGTTACTAGAGAATCAAAAAATAAATCCTATTTCTGTAGTTAGAGCTCTTTGACTATTGATTTATCATGAAAATGAGGATATTAAAGAACTGTTTTGCACTGTGTAACAAGTGAAATAGCTGACTGGTATTTCTCTTTTGCAGAACTAAGCTGAAGAACCATGAGTACGAAACTTTAGATCAGTTGGAGGCTGATCTGAATTTGATGTTTGAAAATGCCAAGCGGTACAATGTCCCCAATTCTGTCATCTATAAAAGAGTGCTGAAAATGCAGCAGGTTATGCAGGTATGTGGAGAACAAGCAGAAGGATACAACTTCACATGTAAATTTATTTCTCTAATGGATATTTTTCCAAAATAATTTTTGAGTAGACCTTCTTTGCAGAGGTATTTTCTTGCCTAGGGGGAAATATGGGGATGGAGAGCATCATGAAGCGATTTTTCCTCAGAACACTTGCTGCCTTCTGTGATTTCTTTCAGTCACTTTATTCCTTAGTGTGACTCTTAACCTAATTAAATTGTGAGAAAATTTATGTAGGGTGTTTTTAGAGTTTGCATGTAATTAAATAAGGCTAAAACCTTTCAGATTTCATTAAGTGTTCCAGCTAAGTGCTGTAGTCTGAAATGGCATTGTTTTCAAATTGGTTCCTCAAAAGTTGATCTGTCAGTTAGAAAGAGCTATACTGCTCTTTAATTCTGTTCTGGAAGTGTCCAGCAGTGAGTTTGGCTTCAGGGATTTGTTCTTTTTTCAGGCAAAGAAGAAGGAGCTTGCTAGGAGAGATGACATTGAGGATGGGGACAGCATGATTTCCTCTGCTACATCTGATACTGGAAGCTCAAAAAGGAAAAGGTATCTGCTTCTGTAGTTCCTACAAGCCATAACATTGCTGCATCTCTTTTTGTTAAAGAGAGTATTAAACCATAGTTTTTGACATTTGTGTAAGGATTTGTAATTCTGAAACATCATTAAGTGTTGATTCTAATTAATTCAAAACTATTTGCTGACTATTTCCCTAGATTGGTCTATTAGTTGGCAGTTATCAACATCAGTTCAGTAAATAAAAAGGGCACTGTAATTGCACTGAATTAGGTGAATTTGTCAGTGGATTTCATGATTTTTTTGGGGGGAGTTGTTTTATTTTACCCTGACAAATAGACAAACTGGTTATAAGAGGTTGATTACTTAGGATCCTGTAACATAAACCAAATTCCCAGTGATGTGCAACACACTCTTCTACTGAGCATGGTGATGGTTTATGGAAGGTATTCTTTACGGTGATAGCTGTTTTGTAATTAACACTAGTGATGCATTTCACTCCAGCAAGGGGTAGTTTCTCCAGTCTGCCTTATGGTGTCATTTGAAATAAATTCCAGCTCAGATAATATTATTGCAGTTGTAGCAACAGCAAGTGTAAAATTGCTGTTCAGCATTTTTCTTTGGTGTTGCTTATGAACATTGGCTTCCTGGATATTTATTTCTTGTTTTGTCAGAGGAACAACAGTTGTGGGGGGAGGAGGGGAATGGAGTAGAGCATCAGCAAAGGGTCACTGAAGAACAATCAAATAAGTGCAAAAATGTACACTCATTAAAAATCTTCAGAGAGAAAATATGAACATGGATTTAGGAGGTGGTGCAGTTTAGGGATGCTGGGAAGAGGAAATGTAATGGAAAGGAAAGGCAGACCACAAAATCAAGTAATCAAGAAGGAACAAATTGCAAAAGTTGCTAGCTTTGTGATCTTTAGATTCAAAAAGAAGTACTAACCTAATCAAACAAGTCAAATTGTCATCAGTGAGCTTTTAACCTCATGTTGCTTTTGATCACCTTGTGCCAGACAACACTGAAATGCTTAAAAGGAAAAAATCTGTCAGGCCTTGTTCTGAGAACAATAAAAGAGGGAGGGGAAGAAGGGATTTGCCATGTTCATAGGCAAAGGAAATCAGAATGATGCGTGAAGAGCACCTGAAAATGCTTTTGATGTTAGTTTGATACTTGTTATCCATTCACTTGGGGCATGATAGCAAGGAAAAGAAGATCACAAATGCTGCTGATCGCAGAAGTGAAGCAATGAGAGGAATTCCAAAATGTTACTGGAAAAGGAAACCAGTAACCCATGCAAAATTGATTCTATTGGGAAAATAACAGCTACCCAGAAGAAAGTGGTTTGAATGTCCCCTTTTATGTATCAGATGCATGACTCAAATCTTGAGTATTGGCAGGCCTTTTGCTATTTCTGCTTTGGTTTTGCTTTTCCTATGTCTGTTGAAATGAGTGAGAAAAACCTGGAAACACGTTAAAATGGGGCATTTGGCAGCATGTCTGTGTTCTGGCATTGCTCATCTGCTTGTGGGAGCAGCTGACCAACATTTGCCAACAGTGGTAATTATTAGCCTATAGAATGTATATTTTGAGGTGGTTTTGTTGTTAGTTTTCTTCAGTTATTTCGCTGACCTTACAAGGAGTAAGAGGTATCTGAGGCATGAGACTATGCTGAATTGGGTATATTTTAAATGTGCGATGAAAAGATCCACAGCATGGGAAATCTGAGTTGCAGTTTGGTTTCTAATAAGTTGTACCGGGATATTTTGCACATTCTGCAATTGAAGTTAGTTTTTGTGGTGGTTGTTGTCTTTGCAGATAGTATAGTAGTCAAAGTTATAACTACTTGACTAAGTCTTAAGGAGATTGCAGATTGGAGGCCTGTTTACAAGTGCTTTGTAGTGAGTGTATTGCTGAGTGCCACAGTATCTGAGCTGAGACTATACATAATTGACATAAAATTTTTTTCTGCCTTATTTGATTTGCTTATAGGCCATATACTGTGTGTACAGGGAGCCATGTACTATTTTGTGATAAGCTGTGTCTTGGTTGTGCTGTCAGATTTCTTGAGATAACCATAACAGCTACACAAAGGATGACTGTAATATTTGTGGGGATAGCACATACCATTTTCTACCTGGTTTTGCAGTCTTAGTGAGCTTTATTGACTTCTGATTTCATTTGGATTGACAGATATTTAAGTAATTCTTTCTACTCCATCCTTGATGCCCTTACTTGGTACTGAAGAATTACAAAATTACTCTGAGATAAATGGCTCATGTCTTTGATAGTCTGTATTCTCCAGAAATAATCATGAAGGTACTGACTGGAGGTTTTTACCGTGTTTGCTCTGGATCTCGAGCTCTTGGGTTCAGATGCCTGATCCTGACCGGTCTGTTTCCTCTGCAGCTGGAAAGGGCTCAGAGCTCTTTTTGACCTTTGCACTGTGAAAAATGAGTTAGTTGGTTTATTTTGTAGAACACTGGAACTGAAGGCCAATGAGAGAACAACCATCTCGAAGAGTTGTTTCCTGTTTCTGTGTCAGGCTCCTGGTTATGATGGTGTTGTCATTTGCAAATTCTAGTGCACTGTCTTAATGTTGAACTTCTTGTGTGTGTTTAGGTGGTTCTGATTGTTTCTTTATGGCAGGGAGTAATATAATTTTGTTATTGGTGTTGGAAGAGGGGATAAGTGACGTTTATTCTTTTCCTTTGTGTTCTTTTTAACCCAACAGTAAAAAGAACATACGAAAGCAGCGGATGAAGATCTTGTACAACGCGGTTTTGGAAGCTCGAGAGCCTGGCACAGGCAGGAGGCTCTGTGATCTGTTCATGGTTAAACCATCCAAAAAGGACTATCCAGACTATTACAAAATTATCCTGGAGCCAATGGACTTGAAGATGATAGAGCACAACATCCGCAATGACAAGTACGCAGCAGAGGAGGCCATGATTGAGGACATGAAGCTCATGTTCCGGAACGCCCGGCATTACAACGAGGAAGGCTCCCAGGTACTTGCTGCTGCTTTGCAGACATAAACTGCTCTTGGGATGGTTTAACTTGGGCTATTACTCATGTTATTTATTGTAGTTGTTTATTGAACTAAAGGAGAAATTCTCAGAACTACTGAGAAAGGATGTCTTAGAAGGAAAACAGTTCTGTTTTCATGGAAGGGAGAGTATGGGGTATCAGACTAGAAGACCCAATTTGTTTAGCACAGCAAAATGAGTCTGAAAGGAATGGGCTTTTCATTTACAAGTATTTTGTTGGGTGTGTCTATATTGTGAAGCTCAGGCAGCAAGAATGATGTGAAACAGGATGGTGGTTAGAAACCTCCACCTCTTTCTGATAAGGAGCTTGATCAGCTGCTGCACAGGACTTCATCACCAGGATTGGGTTTGAAGACCCCAGCCAGGGCTGTTCTAGTCCTTTGTACCTTGATGGAATCACAGTGGTTCAAGGGATCTTTCATTCCTCAGCTGAAGGGTTTAATGAGGAAGTTGATAACACAGCTGCCCCTTGCCATTTTGTAGTCTTTGGAATAGAAATGTAGCTTAATTGGTTAAATTCTTCAACATTTGTAGCTCCTTGATTTAGATGGTGTCATCAGTTCTGTTTACCTGTGCAAATCAGTTTAAAAGAAAGGCTTATTTCTCAAATGTACACCTCAAGTAAAATACTCAGTTTGGCTTTCAGCTTTTCCAAATTAAGATTTAAGTGTTTCTTAGGAGCTAGTTCTAAATTAGTCTAAACACAGCAAAGCTTGTTTTGCTTGGATTTTGATTACTTTACTGATTAATAGGTGTACAATGATGCCCATATGTTGGAAAAGATCCTTAAAGAAAAAAGGAAAGAGCTGGGACCCTTGGCTGAAGATGATGATGTTGCATCCCCTAAACTAAAGCTAAGTAAGCCAACCTTGTGCATTGCCTTGTCTCATTTCAATACTTAAAACACAATACAGGTGAACAGATCTTCCTTTTAAAATAGACATGTTCTGCACAGTTGTTAACACTGACAAGGAAAGCAGAATTGTATTTTCAAAATCTTGATAGCAATGGCATGTCTATATTTTACAATAGAATTAAGTTGTTGCATGTAGTAATTTCTAAGAAAAGTAACTTAGAGAAAAAAGACTTAGGAATGGGTGGAAGGATTAAGATTTAGTCATGTAGTGTTATCCAGATGTTAAATGGTGTATTATGTGCTCAGTCAAGTAAGGGGCTTCTCAAACTGTGTAAATCTCTTCATTTCACTGATTAAATGTCTGGGATTTCCACAGAATGGTAAAAAAAATGAACTCGATTTGACAGATTACCAAAAGCCATGAAAAACATGGAAATGAAGTTTGCCATGTCTGTTCCTTGAGCCATTGCCCTTACAAACTTTCTACTGCTCAAATCCTATGCTCTCTTATTAAGTGTTCAGAACTAAGCAAACTGAGATGGATAAAATTGCACAAAAGCCTTGAAGAAAAGAACTGCACACAGTCCTCTTGCAAATTAAATCTGCAGCTCCTAAGTAAAGTACAGGTGTGGAGGACTCTCAGGCAGAGTCTGTGCAGTGCAGTAACAGAGATCCTGAGTTAATCAAAAAGCCAACCTGATAATCCCATAGGAGGCCTTAATTTACATTTTACTTGTAATAATGCCTTCTAATTTGGTATAAATATGTCATAAAGGAATCTGATAACATTTTGAATACTTAACGTTAGTGATAGCGAAACCCCTGTGATGACAGGATTTTTAACAGCTGCAGAGACAAATTCATGGAGAGCTGTAAGACCAAAATGAGGAGTTTAGAGGAGTTTGTAAATGGTGTTAGGTAGGAAAAGATGGTTTTTGTGCTGAACCCTGAGGAGGCTTTTGCCAGGTGTAGCATGGAGCAACATTCTGTTGTTCTGTTGCCAAACATGGTAACATGTTCTGTTGTTCTGTTGCCAAAGAGAATGTTAAAAAAATGGTAGAGTTATGAAAAATAAGAGAATGGAATGGGCTCCACGTTGTGAGGCTTCTACTCACACAACAAAGTGGTTCTTCCATGAACAATCCTCCGGTAGAAACTGGAGATGAACAAAGAAATATGCAAGTTCTCGGCTTTGTCGTTTTAACTACTTTTTTCTGTTTCTATCATGTTAGGTAGGAAAAGTGGCATTTCTCCCAAAAAGTCCAAGTACATGACTCCAATGCAGCAGAAGCTGAACGAGGTGTATGAGGCCGTGAAGAACTACACGGACAAGCGCGGGCGGCGGCTGAGCGCGATCTTCCTGCGGCTGCCATCGCGTTCCGAGCTCCCCGACTACTACGTCACCATCAAAAAGCCCGTGGACATGGAGAAGATCAGGAGCCACATGATGGCAAATAAATACCAGGACATCGACTCCATGGTGGAGGACTTTGTCATGATGTTCAACAACGCTTGCACGTACAACGAGCCGGAGTCTCTGATTTATAAAGATGCTCTGGTCCTCCACAAAGTTTTGCTTGAAACTCGGAGAGAAATAGAAGGAGACGAGGATTCTCATGTGCCCAATGTCACTTTGCTGATTCAGGAACTTATCCATAACCTCTTTGTATCCGTTATGAGCCACCAGGATGATGAGGGCAGATGCTACAGTGACTCCTTAGCTGAGATTCCTGCTGTTGATCCCAACTTCCCAAATAAACCTCCTCTGACTTTTGATATTATCCGAAAAAACGTTGAAAATAATCGCTACAGAAGATTGGATTTGTTCCAGGAGAACATGTTTGAGGTACTGGAAAGGGCACGGAGAATGAACAGGTGAGCAAACCCTTATTTTTCAGGTATCCTTTATTGTGAGTTTTGCATTTAATATTAGACAAAGGCTGAAGTTTTTTAAGGTGTTTGCTTTCCTTGATATGGGTGTTTGGAAAACTAGATCTCACAAGCTCTGTCAGGTCTTCAGTGGAGTGTTTGCTTTGATTTGAAAACAAGGAGGAAGTTAGTTTTCTGCTAAGAGATCATTTTGACATTAATTTTACAAACGAGTGCCTTATGACAAACAGGTTCCTGCTAACTTTCAAACTGAAAAAGTAAAGAGAGCTATTCTCTTAACTGTTCAAATAGTGAATTACTCTTTTGAGGCAATCACACTTGACGGAGTTGTGGTAACACCGTGCAAAACCTATGAACACTTGCAACTTTTTGTTGTGTAGTGTTTTGCTTGAATTCAGTAGCCTTTTTGGGAATGTGCAGGTGAGAGCTTGACTGTGGAAGAAAGGAGGTAAAACATCTACTAAGAGGAGTATGGATAATTAAGTCAATTTTGTTAATAGTACTGTTATTACTCAAGGTTTCAGAGGTTAACAGATTGTAGAGTTCCAGTGACAAGTAGCCTTGGTCACAACTAGTTACCTTTGATTTTCCTGGCATTTCAGGACTGGTGTATACAAAAATACTATTTTGAATAAACTATAATGCAAATTGACAGTGGATTAACAGGTGAAGCATCACTTAATGCTTCATGGGTTCAAGTCAATCTCTGCTGCTGCTTATGAGTAAGCACAGAAATCTGTTGGCAGAGTGAAGCTTTCAACTGATCACTGAGAGTGGTGATTGATGAGTGTGTTTAGACTCCTGTTTGACCCTGCACAAACTGTGTTTTTACTCTGTTGCTCATGTTTTTGTACAGGACTGATTCGGAGATCTACGAGGATGCAGTGGAACTTCAGCAGTTCTTCATTAAAATTCGAGATGAACTGTGTAAAAATGGAGAGATTCTGCTCTCACCTGCTCTCAGCTACACCACCAAACATCTTCACAACGATGTAGAAAAGGAAAAGAAGGAAAAGCTGCCCAAAGAAATAGAGGAGGATAAGCTCAAAAGGGAGGAGGAGAAGAGAGGTAGCTACTTTTGTTTCATTAATTTTGAATGCACCTAAATGAAAAATATACCCACACATGAGATGTGTTGCTGCAGCTTTGCCTGATGAAAGGACCTCAGTAGTCTGCTTATCCCCCAGTCTTTTATTTTCGAGTTATGAGAGATTTATTTTATTATGATGCTTATCACCCAGGCCAGAGGGCTTTTAAGAAAGAGATGTAGGTGAATATTAACCCTACGTGAACTCTTTAATCAGAATGTATTGGGGTAGTAATATTTTAAGGATATTAAAAAAGAAAACAGTAGGTTTTTACTTTAGTTTTCTGCTGATAATGAACTTAACAATGAATATTCCCATTGCCCTTTCAGTAATTTTCTTTTTGACAAATACTGATGGTATTGTCTATAATCATGGTTTTAACACTGGTAAAGAACTGAGGTTTGATAAGCCTTTTGTGTTTTGGCTACTGTGGATGTGAAGAGAAGTGGGCTTGCACTGTTTTGTAGGGCATGAAGCCTACCCTGAAGGTCTTTTATTTCACAGTTCCTGGCTGTTTCTATCCATGTTCCATTGTGCACCATGTTTAAAGGAATAAATAAGCTCTCCAGTTGCACCTTCCACAGATAGGAGCAGAGCTGTTGGCAGTTTTGTCCTTGAATCCTCTTTCTAACATGGTCATCTTCCCTCATAGATGCCAGCAGCAGTAAAGTCTGATTACTTCAGACTCAGAGTGAGGCACAGACATCAGGAATCCTGGCTAACATGGAAATGTGACATTGCTAACATCTGTTTTTTCCTTCTTCTGGAATAAGAAGCCGAAAAGAGTGAAGATTCCTCTGGATCAGCTGGGCTGTCGAGTTTGCATCGGACCTACAGCCAGGACTGCAGCTTCAAGAACAGCATGTACCATGTGGGGGATTATGTGTATGTGGAGCCTGCAGAGGCCAACCTGCAGCCTCACATCGTCTGCATTGAGAGGCTGTGGGAAGATTCAGCTGGTAAGGATGTCCTGACTGCAGGAAAACACTAGGCTGAAACTTCTTATTTTAAGCTTCCAATTTAATTTTTTTTTCATGTGTAGATGTTACTTACTTTATTTGCAGAACATTTTGGAGCAGTGAGGTTTGTTTTTTGGGGGGTTTTTTGGGTTTTTTTGTTGTTGTTTCTGAATTGCCTTTTTCTAAAGGATATTACAAATAGAAAATTCTTGGGACAGCGTGTGCTTTTTTTGGTCTTCATATCTGCCTACCCTCAAATTGTAAGCCTTGCAGGAATGGGATTCTGAGTGGGATGGACTCTTTGTGACTTAGGTGCAGAAGAACACTGTTTTTCCTGTTCCTTTTCTCTATGCTGAGAAATCTGAACCAAAAATGGGCGCAGGTTTCCTTTAATTTAGGAAAATAGCACATATTTGTAACTTCTTTACAAATCATTGTTATCAATTTGAGTTTGTCATCATGTAATTTGTCACAGCATAAAATGAAAGAAATAGTTCTTTAAAAACTTAAAAGCAGTCACCTGAGATTCTGTAAATAATCACGTGATTGTTGTGTGGACTTCAAAGCCATTTCAAGGCCTCAAAGTCAAGATCTGTAAATAAGAACAAATTTCTCCTTTAGTTTGCTGAGTCAGGTTTTAATGGAGAAATAACAATTGGCAGGCTTTTTAAAAAACCTTGCATTCCTTTTCTGAAAAGTTGAATATTGCCCTGTTTAAAAGCAGATTGCTCTTAGTATAAACGACTGTATGGCCATTTGATTAATCAGTCAATTGCTAATTGTACTTACTTGGCTCATGCACTAGAGAATGTAATTTTACATTTTCTTCTTCCTATTCACTTCTCTTTTTTGTTGTTGTTGTTTTTTATTTTAAAGGAGAGAAATGGCTCTATGGCTGCTGGTTTTATCGACCAAATGAAACTTTTCACCTTGCAACACGAAAATTCCTGGAGAAAGAAGTTTTTAAAAGTGATTATTACAATAAAGTTCCTGTTAGCAAAATTTTGGGCAAATGTGTGGTCATGTTTGTCAAGGTGAGAGACTGCTCAGACTAATTTATAAAACAAGTAATGCTTTCTGCTATTTCCTGTAGAGCTCTAGGCACTCTTAACATAGAGACATTCCACTAATACCTAAATAAAATAGGACTTGCTTCTGTTTGGATCTTCCTTTGCTTCTGGAGATATGTGGTTCACCCAGATGATGGAGTTTCCCTGTGCTGGTTGATTTGTGCTTATGGTCACCCCTGGCTTCGTGAATGTGTCCTTTTTCCAAGTCAAAGCTCAGCAATCTTGTGAAGGTGGTTTCAGGATGCAGATCTTGTACTTGTTAATGCACTGGATTGATAAATGAATAAAACCTAACTCTTCTCACAGGCCACCTGTACGGAATTGGGTGCTTCTCCAAGAATGGCATTTCTTGTTTCTTCTTATTCTTAGTAAAACTTGGATGTCAAACTGGAAAAAGAGAACTCAGCAAAAAGCCTTCTGACAGAAGCACAGAAAACACTGAAGCCATGAGAGGGTGTTCACTGTGTGTCTGTGGGGTGTGGGTGTTGCTGAAATATTTCATACTTTTCCTTCAATCTGCAGGAATATTTTAAACTGTGCCCTGAAAACTTCAGAGATGAGGATGTCTACGTGTGCGAGTCTCGCTATTCTGCGAAGACAAAGTCTTTTAAAAAGATTAAACTGTGGACTATGCCTGTGAGCTCTGTCAGATTTGTCCCACGAGATGTTCCCCTGCCTGTGGTCAGAGTCGCCTCTGTGTTTGCCAATACAGACAAAGTAGATGAGGAGAAGCACAGTGAAACACTGGAGGACAGTAAGGTGGGAGAAAGTATCCTTCATCTTGAAAAGGTATGCAAGGGGAACGTTGTTTGAATTTGACAGATAGAGAATGACAACATATTAACCCTCATGGCTTGGGTTTCACCACATCCAGACACGATAAAACATAAATGAATATAATATTTCTGTTATAAATTATATTACAGACATTTGTAAAATAAACAAAATAGAAATAGATATAACATAAGCTGCGTAAATATTTGTTACAAGCCTCTTTCTTGTGATCATGTGATGAGGTTGGTTGGGTTTTTTACCACTCCAGAAAATTACACTTTTTCTGTAAAGCCTGTCCTAAGCCTAAAGAACCAATAGAATGAAAAGTCTAATTTTAGTTCATGGCAGTGCTGAAATGCTTTGTTTGTAGTATTTCAGTAAAGCAGTCAGTAGCTAGGCAGCAGTAAGTAATACATAATATTCTATTGTTTGGGGCCTGTCTGTGGTTGATAACTAAGTAGTTTATTGCCAAAATGCTTAAGAATATTTCTGTCCAACATAGTGGATAAAATGGTTCATTTATTGTAACCTACAGTAAGAAAACAAATAAATTTAGGTAAATGTATTAAAATCAGTTAAATTCAATTAGTTTTACCTGAAATAAATTTAGAGCCATGAAAAAGAGACTTATAAAATATCATAAATCACTAAAAAAACCTGTGAAAAATCCACTTTGCATTTTCCAAGAGAGCCTGAGAACACAGTACCCAGCACACCCATTCTCAGACACCTAGTGTGTATTAGTGTATTTATTCACACCATGACAAAAGATGGAATTAATTCTAATGAGAGAAGGAAAACTCACAGAATCTTTTCCTTCCATGCCTTCGTGAGACAGCCTGTGTTTCCTTGGCTTTCTGGAATCTCAGGCTGAAAGATGAAATGAGGCAAAATTGAAGTTTTTACTAAAAAGTAAGAAATTAAATAGGGCAGATGGTACAAATTTGTAAGCAATGCATGGAGTGTTCATATTATTATATGAGAGAGTTAAATCATTATATTTTTGTGTCTGTTAGCCTGACCATATATTCAGTTCTTGCTTCCTAAACACATTACTGGGCTTTAAACCATCAAAGCTGACAAGGCTTGGCTTGGCCAGCGTCCTTTGAAGCACTCAAACAGAAATGGACCCATAAATTACTCTTCTGGCAAAATTAGAGCTTTGTGAAATAGGAAAGCTTGTGACAGACATGGAAGGTATATTCAGCTTTGCAGTTTTAATTCAAGAAACTTTTGCACACACATCTCTGCTTAGCGCTTAGATGTTATTGTTAACATAAAGATAGAGCAAAGCCTTTTACCGATACCTGGCATCTCTTTATTTCTGTGCTTGGTTTTTCTCCCTCTCACTTCTCTAAATGTTTCTTGTGCAGGACAAAGAAGATGTTCCAGTAGAAATGTCCAATGGGGAGCCTGGTTGCCATTACTTTGAGCAGCTCTGCTACAATGACATGTGGCTGAAGGTTGGGGACTGTGTCTTCATAAAATCACACGGGCTGGTGCGGCCTCGAGTAGGAAGGTAGGGGCATCTTCTTTGTTTGCAGTTTACAGCTGTAAAAATAACTTGGATAAAAGGGGCTGGTTGCAAAAAGGTATAAAAGAGGGTGGGAAAAAATGTGAATGAAGTGTTACAAAGTCTTGGTAGATTGAGGTGGAATTTTGGCTGCCTAATATAAACCTGGTCCAGTTGTACAGTTGGAATTGGCTGTTCTGTATTCATTTTCCACTGATGGTCTTCCTGGACATCCTTCTGCCTCATTTGGAAGAAATGGCCTTTCATTTGTGTTGCTGGTTTCGTTTCTTTGCAGAATTGAGAAGATGTGGGTGCGAGATGGAGCTGCATATTTCTTTGGTCCAATCTTTATACATCCTGAAGAAACTGAGCATGAGCCAACTAAAATGTTCTACAAGAAGGAGGTGTTTTTGAGTAACTTGGAGGAGACCTGTCCCATGACTTGCATTTTGGGTAATTATTAACAACTTTAATCTGATGGACATCTTATTTTCCTACACAGTCTGAGGTGATTGAAGGCAACGTGTAGGCTTGATTCTAAGTATATTTTTTTCATTGAGGGAGGGAGGAAATATTATTCAGTGAGTTTCTAATATCTATTCCTGCCTGTGGGACCTGTGGTGAGAATTCACTATAGGGAAGCTTTCTTACAGTAAGGGAATTACTTGTATAATATGAAAGTGAATATTGTTTGCAGCCAGAGAACAGAAAACTCCATTACTCTTGCATATTAATGTAATTACTCCAGTAATTATTAAAATTACATATTACCTGGAAAGTTGAAAGGAGGAGGAGGTTGAAATTCGATTTGTTGCAGAAGATGATGGCTGTGTACTTTGTTTTGGAGTTATGATGCCCTGATAAATACGGTAACTGACGGTGATCATGGGGGCTTGTGATTTTGTGGATACTCCAGCTCTTAAAAAACAAAATCCAAAAGCTGCATTAAGTTGCTGTAGGCTTCTTATGAGCGCCATTATTTGACTGGAATATCAACTGATGTATTTTCCGTAGTTGTGCCAAATTCCAGGAATCTTCCAGACTTACAACACAGACAAAAAAATGGACTTTCCACACTTTAAAAAAAAAGTCTGCAAGTGTGGCTGCCTTCTTACCCAGCTCTTTCATTTCTGCAGGAAAGTGTGTCGTTCTGTCATTCAAAGACTTCCTCTCCTGCAGACCAACAGAAATCTCGGAAAACGATGTTTTTCTTTGTGAGAGCCGCTACAACGAAAGCGACAAACAAATGAAGAAATTCAAGGGGTTGAAGAGGTTTTCACTGTCTGCGAAAGTTGTAGATGATGAAATTTACTATTTTAGGTAAAAATGTGAGGGGAATGAGGGGGTCACCTGAGCACTCCTCTGGATTGTGGTGGACTGGCAGCTAAGCCCCCACCCAACCTCTTGGCCACTGCCCCACAGTGGAACAGGGGAGAGAATCTGAAGGGCAGAAGGAAGAAAAACTCCTGGTTCAAGTTAAAAACAGTTGGCAAAGTGAAGCAAAGCTACATGCACAAACAGAGCAAGATAAGGAATTATTTCCCTACTTTTCATCAGCAGGCAGGTATTTAGCTGTTTCCTGGAAAGCAGGGCCCTGGCACGTGGAATGGTTACTGGGAAAGACAAATGCCATAACCCTGAATGTACCTTGTCTTCTTCTTCTCCCTATATTTTATTGTTGAGCATGGTGTCAGAGTATGAAATATCTGCTTGGTTGGTTTGGCTCAGCTGTCCTGGTTTCTCCCCTCCCTAATCAGTGCCCAACCCCAGCCTGCTGGGGCACAGAGTAGGGAAAAGGAAAGGTCTTGATGCTGAGCTGTTCAGTGCTAATTACAGCAGAATGTGTTATCCACACTGTTGTCTTACAGATCCAAAACACAGCACCTCTCAGCTGCTGTGCAGGGAATTAACCCATCCCAGCCTGACCCAGGACATCCACAGAAGTCAGATAACCACACTCTTGGGAAGAAATCCAGATAGCATCAGTCTTTTTAGGGTCTTAATACCAATGGATATTTTCTTTTTCTTCCTCTGACTTAAAAAAAGTCATTACTTTCTCAGATTGGTACATTCTCTTGGATATTGTGAAAATACCTAAGTGGTCATTATGAGTAAGGAGCACCTGTTGGTGAACATTCGTATTAAAAAAATAAAAATATTAAGTTCTAACTTAAGATGTGAAATCTAAGGAAGCTGTGGTGTTAACTGCCTTCTGTTGTAGAAATTAAGTATTTGTATTGAGATCCCTTTCTAATTCATAAAAAATCCTGCTAACAAGTGACTGAAATGAAACGCTGGCCATAGACACAAAATTCGTTCTACTCAAGGTTCTGAAAGGAAGCATAGGCACATCTCAAGTCACCATTGTTTCTATATTGTTCAGTCAGAAATTAAGAGAAGTTGATTGTCTCTTCAAAAAACAAGTTCTTTCTCCTGTAAGGTATGAGTCTGTTCTCAGCTGCTTTTTGTCTTCATCCTCCACCTTCCAGGAAACCCATAGTTCCTCAGAAAGAGCCATCTCCTCTACTGGAAAAGAAGATTCAGCAGCTGGAAGCAAAATTTGCTGAGTTGGAAGGAGGTGATGAGGACATGGAAGAGATGGGAGAAGAGGAAGGTGATATGACTGAAACACCTTCTATGCCTCAGCTTCAGGCCCCCTTAGCCAGTGATTTGGATATAATGCCTTATACTCCACCACAGGTAAGGACTTTCCTTCAGGAGCCCTTAAACCTTTACATTCCACATTCTTTTCCCAGTCCAAATGAAGAAAGTAACATTTTATCGTATACAAACAAAGGATTTATATTGAAGTTTACAAGTGTATGGAGTAAATGACACAGAACAACTTTGGCATGTCCAATATGATATCCGGCTGATAGTGTTTCATTCCATTAAAACATTTTTAAAGAAAATCATTCAGCTGAGGAAAACCTAGGATATATTTTTATGTATTAGTGTTGTTTCTAATAATGGGCTTTTCTGTGACACTTATTCAGAAGTAACAGGTTTTTATATAAAATTCAAATAAATATGTAATAACTTGTGTCATTTATATAAATTTTTCTTACACAAGCCCTGGAATTCGTGTAACTGAGTGTGGAAGCAGAGTGAGGAACTGCTTTAGCTAGAAATTCAACTAACCAAAAAAGTTTGTTTGCAACTGCATTAAACCCTTTATCTATGTCTTCACACTCCCACATCCAAGATAATGCCAGTCTTAAAGAGGCAATGGGAATGATCTACTGGGAACAGGAGGGAGTCTCAGACACTTTTGTGACCAGCAATGTGGATTTCTGCTGCATTACGTTGAAAGGATGTGACCCCAGGGTAGAAATGTCTTTGGAGGTTGTGAAAGAGTTGCTGAAGTTGAAAGCTTTTGCCTGATTGGAGTGTGATGTTTTGCAATGTGGGCAGCCACCAAATGCATTTTTCCTTGCAAGGTTGTTCACTGCTCTTGTTTAACATGCTGAATTTTATAAGCAGCTTGAAAATTCTTGAAGAGTATTCCAATAGAACTGGAATTTTATCTAACTATTAAACCCCAGAACTTTTAAACTTCTTTTTCTTCTGCCAACTAAGAAACTCTTATAACACCTAAGTCTATGAGGAGACAAGACAAGTGAATTTGTGCTATTGTGGGGCTTGGCAGATAGGTGGGTGATGCTTTCCTGCTGCAGTTTGCTGTGAATCGAGTCAAAATACTTTAAAAAAAGATGTGCAGCTTCATCCTTTGCTTCAGCAATATGGCTGAGAAAAGGCATATAAAGGGCTCTGGTTGACTTCTTCTTTTAACAAGTCTGAAAGTAAATATGCAGTTGTCTGGCTCCAGTGGAAAAGACTGTTCATTTAAAGTGTGTATATGGGAAATGGAAAAGAACTGAGAATGCAAGAACCAAATTCCGAGTTCTTATGATTCCTCCAAGTCCTGTTTGCCCTTCCAAACTGGTGGGGAGGCTTTTACATTAGATTACTGTTACCAAAAATGTTGCAAGAACTATATAGGCTGAAACAGCTGGTAAACTTGTAGCTCTCTATTTGCACATGTATCAGAGGCCAAACATATAGTTAGATTTCCCTCTTTTTTGTTTGAGAGCTCTCCATCTGCCAGTGTGGGATTGCCCAAGAAGCCAGGATGGAATTGTATCTGCCCTGTATATCATCCCAAACCCTGTGTGGAGTTTTCTTCACTTCCTCCAGACAAGTTGCCTGTAGGTTCATAATGAAAACTTCAAGGGTGGATTGCAAGTTAGTACAGTGAAGTTTAGAATCACATTTAAATGGGCCTAAGTTCATCTTGCTTAAATTGATAAGCAAGACTTTTTAAGCATTTTGGTACTACTAAAACTTTGTTTTTAGCTGGGAGGAGAGTGTTGAACTGGGAGGTCAAAGCAGCAAATAGAAGGAGTCAGTAGCATGGTCAGAATTTCAGGAGAGGAAGAAAACAGTTGAATATATTTTTGTTTCCTTTTTTGCCTCCACCAGGTAGTTGGAAGCAATGGCACTTTCCAAGATGTGACAGATTTGTAATGTTTGGGGTGTGAGAAAGGCCTTCAGAGGGTTTTGATGTGAGGATACATTTATGGGTCTTACTGGTCAGAGTATGGATGAATTACGGTCTTCTGTGACAAATATAGGTGGAAGGGCCTTCAAAAAGGAGCTCCAGCTGTGGTGTCTCAGTATAGAGATACCAGAATAGGTTAATTTTTTGGCTGAAAACATCAAGGAGCTCTCACTGGGGGCATCCATAGTAGGAAAAGTAAAGGAGCAGAATTTTTGTAACTCATCAACATGAGAACATGATGTGAATCTGAGGTGGAGGTAAACAGTGATCAACAGAACTGGGCTTTGGTTTTTCAGGGAGAAATGCCTACTTGTGTAATGAGAAGTGAACACTGGAGAGAAAGGAAAGTCTGGAGGCAGATAACATTTAGAATGTGGAACGAGGGAGAGTAGGGATTGCAAAGGCCAAGGAAGAAGTGAGGAAGCATTTTCCTAAAATGTTCAATGGCAAATAAAATATTTCACTCAACTTGTGTTGGCAACGTCTCTGAACAGCTCTCAATGGACGAAATCTGTGACATGACACAATTCCTTTTGTTCTCTTCTGGCCTTCTCTTTTGTACACTTGTGGTCATAACTGCTTTTTCTCACAGTCCACTCCCAAGTCTGTTAAGGGCAGCACCAAAAAGGAGGGATCAAAAAGGAAGATCAACATGAGTGGGTACATCTTGTTTAGCAGCGAGATGAGAGCTGTGATTAAAGCTCAGCACCCAGACTACTCCTTTGGAGAGCTCAGCAGACTCGTAGGAACTGAATGGAGAAACTTGGAAGCAACAAAGAAAGCAGAATATGAAGGTAAGTAAAAACTGAGATGCTGAACTCTTTTCTGCCTTTTTTTCTTTCTCAGCACTTTCTGTTGTTCAGATGACAGGTTTAGTAGAAGAAAATATTTATGTTTGTGTTCTGGACATACCTTAAAGAGAAGTTCATGTTGAAAGATGACTGAAGAGGAGCAAAGAGCGTATTTCAGTTATGTAGAGCACAACTGATAATTTAAATGTCTTTGCCACAAATAACCAGATTAACAAAGACCAAGAAAATGGGGGCAAATTAGAAGTAAAGGGGTATGGAGCTCCTGGACTAGAAGTCAGTTGGAAAAATACTGTGTCAATGTTTCCTTAAAGAAGGACTGATGGGTATTTTGGACAAGAAGCTCTTGAGAGCTGTAGCAGCAGGTAAGAAAGGCTTACAGGGGAGTGGGGAAAAGTTCATTATTAACAGTACTTAGAGTCCTAGGAGGCTTTGTACTGTCCTGTAAATATGACCTATTTTTCAGTACAGTATTAATCAACTCTTGTAACTGATTTTGTCGAGAGATTTCATATCCTGAAGTAAGCCTAGGAATATTTTATGATCATGAGATACTTTAGACCTATCTTTCATCCCTTTCCACCCTTCTTTTCCTCAATTCCTTCCCTCCTTTCCTTTCTTTGCCTCTGTCCTTTTCTTCCCTCCCTCCTTTCCTTCCATTCCTTCCCTCCCTTCTGATAAATAATCATTGTGTTTTAACTTTTGTTTGATTAAAATAAAATACAGCTGATCTTTAACAGCCAGCCCTTACCCAAGCCAAATACATGGGCTCTAACATTCATAGCTATTTCTCTAGTTAATAGCATCTCAACACTATTAACTACTGTATTGATGCAACATTATTGAAAGAAAATGCTCCTTTGGATAGGAACATTTCAACACCCTGGAAAGTTATGGCCCAATTAAATTATAAGTTTGAAAATGAGATTTGATAGGTTTTCTGCACACTCATAACTTGAAGGCAGCTTTGTCTTGAGGCTGGAAGCTTGCATGCTGTCACTGTCCACTCTCAGCCACCACAGTCCTTTCTGAATTTTCAGTAGCACCTCTTTGCAGCTCTGGAGGGTAACACAGCCTCCTTTGCTCTGTGCAAGTTTGCCTTGCAAATGCTGTGAAGGGAAATGGTAACGCTCTTTCTTTGTGAGATTACTGGGGCCTTACTTTGTTCTGTAGCTGTTTCCTTTTACACCCTTCTAGGTGCATGTGTGATCTTTTTATTGGCAGATCCCTCCTTAAAGCCTCATCCTTCAGCAGGAGGATGGCTGGCATGTCACTGCTTCCTCGCTTAGAGCAGCTGAAAGTCCTGCACTTCTGCAGGAAGGCTCTGTCTGTCCACCGTGTTAATGATTGTCTGTGTGCTTCCATTTTAATCTTTCTTCTCAATTAAAACTTTCCAAAGCTTTTGGAGTTTGAGCTTCAGTTTCCCTGGCTTGGTGTCTGTCCTGAACTAGACTAACTTTTACTTGGTTTGGAGGGGTTGGGATGGGCTAACAAAGTGTCCAAATTGTGTTTGCTTACCCTGTGCGAAAGGAGAGAAACTCCGCTCCTTCCCCTGTGAAGAGTGGAAATTCATGTGTTCCCTGGTGTGGATGTGAACCAGGGAGCAGGGAGTGGGCATGGTTTGACACCTCAGTTGAAAAGGGCCCTTCCATTTTCTGATGAAAAGTGGCTTACATTTTAGATCCATTTTGACCCATGGAAAATTTTGTTTGGTTTATGTCTAGGGTGTTAGTTGGTTTTTTTAGCAATAATTGAGTAAAGAAGAGGCAATGTTGGAAGTGCCTGCATGGCTAAATGAAGTAAAATAAAAGGGAGTGAGCAAAAGGCCTGCTGTAAGGAAAAACTCTGTTCAAAGCAGAAAATCTCTTTGCTGTCTCTTGAGATGTGTTGGAAATGTTTGAATGATCTCAAGTCCTGGCCTATGTGATTTGGGTTTATTATTGAGTATTAGGGTGAATGCTTTGGCTGAACGTTCTGATACCTCCTCCAGTTCCCTTTGGCAGTGTTATTCCATTTGTTACTTCTGTGGCAGTCAGGGCATGGATAGGGGCTAAGTGAAACTTGAGTACTGTCCTACATCAGGTCCTTCTTCAAACCTCAGCACTCTGAAGTCTGATAAAGCTGAACACTTAACAGTAATTTCTCATTCATCAGAGTGTCTGTTTTGATTTTGTCTGACCATTTTTTGTTTTTTAGCTGGCCAAAAGTAGGTGAGAGTCAGAACAACTGCTTCATCTTTTCCCGAAGTGCTTGCTGTGCTCTGGAGAGGATTTTCTCATTTTTATGCTTCAGGATCTACCTTTAAATATCTTGTGTATTTCGTGCTCAACTGCATCTGAGTTGCCTGTATTAAATGTAGGAATTTCTCTGCGTCGTCATCACTCCCTGAAATTGGAGAAGTGGGAATAAGGAAGGAAATGCCTTTGGAAATGAAACTGGTCTTTGAGTGTATGGAAGTAGTGCTAGAAGCCGCACAAACAGGTTCTAGAGGAATCAAAAGTGTGGTAGATATTCAAAGTCGTGTCCTAGAGGAAGTGAGTAACACTGGCAGGATGCATAACTTAATCTCCTTGATGAACAACTTCTTAGCCTTCTTTTGACAGAGGACCTTGATTGCTGGTTTAGTGGCAGTTTCCATCTTTCACCAACTGCAAGAGAACTCATAGCCCTGCATTCACTGTTGTTAAAAATTGCTGGAGGTGTAGCCTGCATCCATTTATTCTTCTTTGTTCCTCATTGTGCCAGTCAGACCCAACGTTCAGAATAAACAAAGCAGAAACTTACATGCCCCTGAAGCACATGGAGTGGGCATTCAGTATTTCTCCTTTTTTGTTTGCTTGGCTTTTGAATTTTTTCTTTCTTCTTCCCATGACCCTTTGCCCTTCCCTTAATATAAAATTGTCCTCTGGTCAGATTACCCTGCAGTAGATCTTTTGTTCTTGCAGTCACAGTGAGAGACTTGATTGAGATAATGACCAGATTCATCGTACAAAGGACACACATGACCTCCAGTGAGCAGCACAATGTGAGTTAGACATCTTCAGAAAAAAAAAAAACAACTCATAGGGGACCAAATGGGGAAATGACAGAAAGAGGCAGAGAAAAATATTTTTGGTTTATTAAACTGCTGCTTGTTATGTTCCAAAAACTAAGGACCAATATGCATTAGGGAAACTTTACAAATGCTCCCCGATTTTGCCACCACTTTTCAGCTGTGTCAGTAGTAAAATATACGAGGAGCCTACAAATGACCATGCCACCAGCTGGCACTGCTGTCTGCCCTTTGCAGCACTCTTTAGGGCACACCTGGCAGATGTGGGGCTTCAATTCCCACAGCAGCTGGTAGAGGATCCACCCAAGAGCTGCTGGCCTTGGCTGCAGCTGGTTTGGCTGAGCCAGTGGTGTCAAAACAGGGAATGTTTTGCCATGTCCTAGTGCGGACCGAGCCTAGTGCTGGACTGCTGCTTCATGTTGGTAACACTGGTGTTATTATCATCAAATTTGTTCTTTTAATTTTTTTAATTTAATTATTTCTTTTATTTTTTTTTAGAAAGAGATAAAACTTTGTGGAATATTTTTCGTGAAAGGTTCTCTAAAAGTCTTAGCTGCAGCCACATGAAATCAAATCATATGCTGTATGAAAAAGATTCATCTGTTCTACTTTATATTTGACTAAACTATGCCAGTGTCTGACTCTAGTCCTTTTTAATGAACAGATAATATTTTGAAAGTCTGGGTTACAAAACAGAACTGAAAATCTAAAATACTTTTACAGAGCGGGCAGCTAAAGTTGCTGAGCAGCAGGAGAGAGAGCGAGCAGCACAGCAGCAGAATTCCTCCCCCCGGGCAGGCACTCCTGTCGGGGCTCTTATGGGGGTGGTGCCGCCACCAACACCAATGGGAATGCTCAATCAGCAGTTGACACCCGTTGCAGGTAAAACGTAGGAGCTATGACCATTTTTTCCTCATCCACTTTATCAACCCCCTTCATAACTCTGAACACTCTCTTGGGTCACGTTGGAAGCAAAAGCTCAAACTCTTCAGTCCTTCATGATGAAGGTGCCTTAGTGCAGTGGTGGCCTGGTGTCCAGCCTTACTTGCTCCAGTGGAGAGTAGCCTGTGGAAGATGCAGGGAAGCAGGGTGCTCCTCATGCAGTGCTGCTGTTCTGGTAGTGTGCAGTCGTGTTGATTCACTCTGCCTGGCAGAGTTCACCTTTAGCCCTGCTGGGGCAGGAGGGCAGCAGCTGAATAGCCTTCTAGTGCATGCAGCATCTGTGGCAGTGGTAAAGCAGGAGAGAAATTGTTGGGGGTTTAATTGTCAGGGAGTTGAGAGGCCAACAGAGTCTAACCCAGATTTTAAATCCAAGCAAAAGCTTTTTAGAATTGCCTCTTAGGCACTGGTAAGCAGAGCAGAGCAGGATCTAGAGCCATTGCAGAAACAAAGACAAAATGACAACATTGCTGGTTTTATCAGGTTATTTTTCAGAATAGAACTGAGCTTGGAGAACTCTTCCACGAGGTCCCTGTTGCTGGGTGTTGAGCTCGTTACCAGTTGTAATCCGGCTTGATTTCATAGGGAGTATGCTCGGAGTAAGTATTTTCAGGATCAGATCTGAAGACAATGTAGTCCACTGAAGATTCTTGTATGGAAATCAGCCATACTTGGGTGAGAAAATTAATTAGGTGTGACCTGATAGGTTGTTTTCCTTCCCCAGTTTCTAATTAAAATAAGAAATTGCTTCAGTCAAGGTCAAAATAGTGCTGAGTAGATAAAAATGAGTATTTGGAGAGGGGTTTTGGTTTGAGTTTTGGGGTCTTTTTAACTTTCCCTTAAGACATTCCAGTTATTCCATTTATTCTTTTGTCATTTTTCTTTTTCTTTCTCATCTCATAGGCTGTGGCCTTATTTCGAGCTGACAGCCTGAAGTGTTTTTCATCACAGTCTCTAAATCCCCTTTCAGTAAATAGGCTGCATGGATGTTTAACTGAAGGCACATTCCTTAGTTGGTTCATGATCTCCAGGTTACAAAGCATTTGTTTACACTGAGTTGCATTTTTCTTTTGGCTTTTTTTCACTCTGTTTGTGGTAATTTCCCTCTGAACTGTTTGCAGTTGGTGTATGTCTGTGTGTGTGTACACTTATCTGTGCATATATTAAGGAAAAAGATGAAGAAAAAAAGAGTTTTCCAGTGCTGATCTCTTTTGTGAATAATTTACTTCAATCTAGAATATGTAGAAATACCATCCCCTTGTGGTTGTGTTTTCTTAGTTTGGTTCTTGGGTTTTTTGGCACTGAGTCACTTTCTCAATTTTTGGAAGCAAGTGTTGATGGGCAGTAATACTTGCTGTTAATGCTTCCTTAAAACTTCCCAAAAAATGTTCATTCTGCCAACTACACATGCTACCTTATTTCCTCTGACAGCAAACTTCTATTTCAGGCCATTATCTTATTTAAGCAGATCAACACTTGAGGCTCTTCACTTAGGGTTTGGGAAGTTCTTCCTTAAAATAGATGATGTAACAGATCCTTCTAAACTCTTTCTACTTTTGTGGCCCATTTGAAAAAGACAAGTCTTTCATCTTTTGGTTTTCACAAGTCCTACTTGGAAGCACCTTACTCTGTTTGGACCTCTTTCACATCCTCCTGCATCCTTGGATTGCTTTTCTCTAGTTCAGAGAGCTTCTCCATCAGAGAACTTCTTTATGGCCCAAAAGGCCAAGAAATCTGGAAGCCTTCTGACATGTGTTTCTCTTAGTGTGCAGCACTTTAGTGTCTTCTACGTTTAGGTATTGCAGAAATTTACTTAATCTTAGGTTGTTATAATAAAAAACAGGAGAACAAGTAATTTCAAAGACATCCTAAATCACAGTTGTGGGAGCTGGAAATAGTTTGGCCATGTTTGCTAATTTAAGATAAAAGTTTGTAATTCGTACATGAGGTAAGAAAATGCTGCTCTTACTCAGACTGAGCTACAAGAACTGAATTCTCATGGAGATTTAATGCCACCTTTATTAGCCAATTGTTGAGTATTTTAATGGGAAAGGTAGAACTAAGCTTCCATGATTGATAAATATGGGTTTGATTTGTTGGAGAGTTGTTTGTTTGTTTGTTTTCAAGCTTCAGAAGTGCATTAACTGCACTGGAGATGTGTCAGCAGCTCGGGGTGAGCTGGAAGTACCAGGCAGTAGCTACAGTGTGAAAGCTCTTTATGCCAAGCAGGCTTTTGTTGTGTTTCTTCTTTTCCTTTCTGCATTGGAAATATGGAATTCTCTCTAATAAAGAGGTACAGATAAGGTTCCAGATATTTGAAATAGGTGTCTACAGCATATTTCAAGTGTCAGTCTAGGTGCCCTGTGGAAAATGAAGGCTCAAGGGAGATTAGTTCTTTATTTTCTTGGTGCTTTCTGCATATAAGGCTTTTGGGATTAGAGGTTTCTCACTTCTGTAACATCCTGAGGAAGTGACAGGTTTAGCTTTTATTTTGGAGCTGCTTCTCCTGTTTAGACTCTGAGCTTGTGACAGCTTTGTTCTCAGTCAGAACCGATGGGAGTTTTTGGCTGGTCTCATTCCAGAAATCTGTTTTGAAAGTTCCTTTTATGAATTACAGAGAGTGTGGCAAAGACTTGGCAGTTTCTTGGAGCAGACTATAGAAGCCCCAGCAAATCTGCATTTCTAACTTACCTCATCTCTCTAGACCTGCTTCTGTCCTCTGTCATCTTTTCATTGTCTTTCCAACCCCTTTCCTTGCTTACCTGGCAATGCATCCATTTAAATTAAACATTCCAGGGCCTAACGAGCATAGTACAGTTATACTGTGTAGGTTCACTACATAGATAGCAGAAAATCTGAGCCAAAGCCAGAGAAAGCTCTCAATTTTCTTCCCTCCCGTGCAGAAAAATAAATTTTTGAGCAGCAGTACAATACAATGTTTGCAGTGTCAATGATTTTCCTCTAAAGACACCTTGCAGACATGGACAGTGAAATTCTGTGAGGGACTGCAGGTGCTCCTTTTAAGTCTTTTCACTTCAATATAATGCCATGAGCATAAGTTACTGCAGCCCAGCACTTTAAACCCAAGTTTGAAGCGTGTGTTACTGCCTTGGATCGTACTGGAGATGGTTTAATAAAAATCACCCATCACTGCCATTAGTTTCAAGTATGTGGATGTTGTAGGGCTTTTGTGCATCAGTTTTGCATGTGTACTGCAGGAAAATGTCTGGGGTTTTATTTTTGTGGCCGCTGAACTAGCCCACAGAGCAGGGCTGTCTGTGGGGCTAGCCAGTCAGTGTTGTGTTTGTAATGTGTATGCAGATGGCAGAGCTTTAAGCTGTATTAAAACTGCTTGCATTAGTAACATTTAATTGTGGCTGAATTTATTCCTTGTGTTAACATATATGAGTATTCAACATCGATTGCCCCGTGAGAAACATACAAATACACTAAATACTAATTCATCAAAGTATGGTGTTCCATATTTACAGCTTTTATTTTTAGTTTTGGTTTTTTTGGTTTTTCTTTTGCAAGATACTAATTGTAGTATTGTCTTGCTGTACTAAAGGTGCTTTTTGTGTGTGCGTGTGTGTGTGTGGATAGTGCATGTCTGTGCATACTGTGTAGACCATATTGCATGTTATTGATGCATGTTTGAAATTTATTGTGTCCTTCAAGGCATGATAAGTGGCTATCCACCGGTGCTGCCACCTTTGCAGGGCCCAGTTGATGGCATTGTTAGCATGGGCAGCATGCAGCCACTTCACCCAGGGGTGCCCCCACCCCACCAACTCCCGCCAGGTATGCCAGGCATCCCAGGCATCCCACCACCCGGTAAGAGCCTCATCCTCATTCCCTCTTTATGTCATTGTCATGTACTTGGTTTAACCCATTGTTACAGGAGTTCTCTGCAGCTTGTTCTGGTCCTGGCTTTGGTTTGTGAGCAGCAGCACTGCTGAATATGAGGGGTGTGCAAAACACTGACACAACAGCATGTCCTCGGGGAAAGGGTAACTGGAGAAACATGGTGCTGCTCCAGCAGTTTTGTTCCAGCCAAAAAAACCTTGATGATTGTGCTTGAGTTTATCAGAGGTGTGAAAAGCTAAAATCAGCCTATTCATATCCTTATGTCATTTGAACAGCGTCTCTATAATCATCCTTTTCTTATTTGAAGTGGGCTTATATATGAAATTTATTGTTCTCATTCCTTACCATAGTCTTTTTCAGTGTGTTAATGTTGGACTGCACTGAAATGAGCCTGGTCATGTAAGACTCCTTGGCCACGGGGGCACTGATGTGTTACTGTAAAACAGTGTTCAGATTAAAGCTTGCTGATAGAACAGTGACTGGAAACATGTAGGGACAAGGTGAATTCAGTATTCTCTGTGGCCAAATTTTCAATTGATTTTTGAGAGCACTTCTACTGCATTTCCTATATTTTTGCCACACTTTTGATTAAAAGTGAGGCTTAAATCAAACAAACAATTTACCAATGTTACTGCCATTAACGTATCCCAGTTAAGGGGAAAAACATTCATTTGCCCTCTGATCCTGTGTCCTGCTGATTCATTTTTTACCTCTGGTAACTCATGTGCCCGTGAAAAAGATGTGTCATCCCTCTGTTCAGCAGTAAACAAGCTGTGGACAAAATGGTCTCATTTGCCTCCCCCTACCCCTTGCAGCCGTGTTTATCAGAAGCTCTGTTAAGAATTTTATCTGTACTCTAATCATTTGTGTTGGGGAGTTTTCCTTTGCTTGCCTGTGTTTATGAAATCCATCAGCATTCCACGTGCAGCTTGGCTGGAGTGCACCATTCCTTGTGGTGGCACTCAGAGGGAGCAGGACAGAAGCTGTGCAGGGACACTTAGCACACATCAGCCAAACTTGTAGGAGGTGAATCCAGGACAGTGCATCCCTCTGAAGGGCTGTTCCCACTGCGGTGGGCTGGATGTTTGTGTTTAAAACTTACAGGATGTGGATTAGCAAAAAAACAATGTCTGAAACTGGAGGACCACAGTGAAGTGGTGCTCAGCTGGGCACAGCAGGCTGAGGATGAAGCTGTGCTCTGATGCTGGGGAGAGTGCCCTCCTCCAGACCCCTTCCCTTTGGGCTAATAATAATTCCACAGCTTGTGTTACCAATGTTTTTCCCGACTTCTAACATTCTGTTGGTACAGAAGCATTTAGAATGGGAGCTGTGATCAAATGGAAAGTGCATTTGAAAAACGCTTTAGTGAGTGAAACCCAGTGGCACATCCTTTGATCACTGATACAGAGATCATGCATTTAATTAATGTAAATTAAACCCTCAGGAAGAGCACAGTTAGTCTGCAGCTTTTCCAATGAATGAACACAAGAAGTGGCACAAACAGAAAGAAAAGCAGCATCACACAAAACTTTCATTTTTTTCAGACCAGAGCATCTGTATGTAAAATGTCAGGAACTGCAATACTCTGCTTTAGATCTGTACATTTTTGTATGTAAGACTGACACGGTTTTGCTGCACTCTGTGCAGTAGGGAGAAGTCCCAATATGCTTTAGAAAAATAGCTTTTATTTTCTTTACGTAAAAATATTCATTGTTCTGTATTTAAGGCTTAACCTGCAAGTTGCATTTTGTATTAGTGAGATCTAACAGAATTTGTGCAAAGGCTTGAATTTCATCCTGCTGTGAATGTATTTTACAAAACTGAAAACAAAGAAAGGTTAAGTGTTGCTAAAGCAGATGAGCATTTCCTTTCTTAAAGGAAAGGACTTCAGGAAGATCCTGTCAAGCCAAAGGTATATATTTATTATAAATTAAAAGATGCAGTCAGGCAATCCCTAAGTAACATGAAAAAAACCTGAAAAGCAAAACCTATTCACTTTGCATTTCTCTGATTAAAATAATTCAACAGGCCACATGTCAGTGTTTGGTAGTTGTCATACTGGCTTTTTTTTCTTTTGATTCAGAAACTTGTGAAGTTTTTTATCTGGGGCAAGGGGAATATTTGAATGTTGTACCTCTACTTAAAGTAACTGTGAGCAGTGATATCAAAGTATAAATTCTTATTATAGAAGACCAAAGAGGTATTTGTCACTGCTCTGAAGTAAGACTAATTATTTTATATTTTGGAATATAGGTGTTATAGGCCAAAATGTGTCCCCTATGGTAGGCACTCCAGCACCAGGAGCAAGTCCTTTTGGACAGCAGGTGAGTCATTTTTTTCATTATTTATGAGGCTTTAAGGCTCAGAATCAGCATTTGAATAACATCCCAGTTCAGACCTGTAGGGATGCACATAGACTTTCCCAGAAAGAACAGAAATGAAGTGTTCTGATGTGTTTAGAACCACTTAATATCTCACATTCAGAGGGTATGTCTGTATTTGATGGTTGAATTGTAGCTCTCAAGAGGTTTGTCCAGTGAGGTGACTTCAGTATAAACAGGGCAGTGTTTAGTCTTAGTTTTCTGCTAAACTGCATAATTTCAGCATACTGTGAAACTGCCGATAATTTAGGTTTTGCATGCTTTGTGACATAGAGAGGACACTGCCCATTTTATTAGCTGTTGACAAGTAGGTAAAAAATATTCGTATTTCACAAACTGATGAAGCAAATGTTCATTGGCAGTTCAGAATTTGTGAGCTGGGTAACGGTGATGATCTGATGTTTCTTCTCAGTGTTTAATGCAGATTAACTGTTCAGAACATTTCCAATTTTATTGACTAAATTTTTGCATCATAGAGAGAAATGGGATGTTGGCTTGAGGGTGAAAAGAAAGGGAGGGAGAGTGGCTATGCATGGACAGATAGTGGTAGGATGGAGGGGAATGGTTTTAAACTAAAGAAGGTTTAAGTTAGATGCTGGGAATGTTTTTATTCAGAAGCACTGACACAGGATGCCCAGAGAAGCTGTGGCTGCCCTACCCCTGGAGCTGTTCAAGCCCAGGTTGGATGAGGCTTGGAGTGACCTAGTCTAGTGGAAGGTGTCTCTGCACCTGGCAGAGGATTGGAATGAGATGAGCTTTAAGGCATCTTTCAACCCAAACCGTGCTGTGATTCTATGAGTTCCAGAAGTTAAGCGGTAAGGTGTTGGTGTCATGACATTGAGTTGTTCAAGACCACGGGATGTCTATGCTAAGAGTTCTCAGTACTGCTGGTTTATCACAGTGGTAGGAATTCTTCTGTATGACTGGGAATTTTCCTGCCTGAGATTTTTGCCTGACAGGGATTCTGTGGAAATAACCCAGTTGTCCAAGAATCCGTGTCAGTTTGGATTAGATGTTTTAGAGTTAGATTTTGCACTTCACAGACCATGGTATTTCAGATTAAATTGGAGAAAACATGAAATAAAAAGGAGGTAAAAGGTGTAATTAAGATTAGGAGATCAGGGATGATAACCAGAGTGTATTTAAATAAATCAGAAATATGAACAATGTCTGTTAAGTATGAATGATTGGTTTGCACTTCCTCTCTCTGTGCATCACCTGGCCAAAGTGTGCATCTCCAGAGAAATTTTCCCAGGCTTTTGCACGTAACCTCAGTTGAAACTCCATTGCATGAGGATGCCCCAGTGCTGGAGTGTTCCCTGCAGTCCCCCTGTGTGACAGTGATGTGACCCTGTCTGGCTTTGTGTTTCAGATCGGGATCCTGGGCCCGCCGGGCCAGCAGGCGCCGCCGCCGTACCCCGGGCAGAGCCCCGCCAGCCAGCCCGTCATGCAGCAGCCCAGCACCCCCATGTTTGTCTCCCCCCCACCAAAGACACAGAGGCTCCTCCACTCTGAAGCCTACCTGAAATACATCGAGGGGCTCAGTGCTGAGTCCAACAGTATCAGCAAGTGGGACCAGACCCTTGCAGGTAAGGCTTGGGGTTCCTTGTAACCTGTTATTTTTGCTTTTATAGAAAATGCGAAATAAATCTGCTGTTTGCTTATTTAAATATGTACATGCAATTAATTTCCAAAGACAAATCAACAGATTGAGAAGATATGTGTTATCCACAGGCAGATTCCACCAGTGTTGTATAAGCCTAAGAATCAATGGTATGGGCTTAAATACTAAAAGCAAAAGTAGAGTATCTTATATTGTAGAGTTATATTTGCCTTTTTCTAGAATAAACCAGTAGGTAATTGTTGCAATGCATTTCCCACACCCAAGCAAATGAATCTGTATAAGGAAAAGAGTTTTGGTTTACCTCTGAACATATGAGGAAGCTAATATAGAATCTTCCATCCCTTCTCATTGGCATTGGCTCCATGCCAGCACAGAGAAACCTGTTGGACCTTTTAGCTGCTCCTTGGAAGGATAGCTGGTTTCTATTGGGCAGCAAGCCAAAAGCCCTCCTGAAACATTAAGTACTTACGAAGGAGCACAGAGGTGCTCAGGGCTTTTTGGGGTTTCTTAACCAGGTGTCAGATGCTTCTCTGACACCTGTGCCTGGCTTTTGTTTTGTTTTTGTATTGTTTGTTATTTTCTCTTTTATTAAAACCTTTGTTTTACAAAACACACCTGAAGAGCTGTCTTGCTGTCAGATTATACCTTTTTCTGACCCAGAGATGGGGCAACTGAGAGGCACTTTAAACACTTTTATTCCATTTTCAGTCTCATGTGAAGGGTGAGACATTACAGGTATTATAATTCATGCCCTCACAATCAGAAGCCAAACTATTTCCTAATTACAATAGATTATAAGCGTTTCTTGGCTTTTGCCAAGAATGCAAATGTAAATGCCTTAAAGCCAATCATCTAAAATTACCCCTCGTGGGTCCTACTACAATGCATCTTTCATCGTTCTATTTCTAGTCTGTTTGCAAGGCCATCATTTGAAACTTGTTTCCAGTTCCTTTTCTCTCTCAACAATATCTGTCCTATTCCATGGAATTTCTAAGTTAGCACTTTTTATCTCAAAGTTTGCATACAGATACATAATATGTGAGCCTTCTATCAAGCTTTAAGAATTCTCTACAAATCCATTTCCCACATCTCACAAATATTATTAAGCCATTTCTGAGAAGTTGCAGGCCAACCCTCAGGACTTGATACATCTTCATGGGGCTAATTACAGGCTGGCCTTGTGTAAGATTGTATCAGGTAATTGGACCGTTTTTATTGATTACATGGATGAGGGAATTGAGTCTTTCATTAGTAAATTCACAGATGACACTAAGCAGGGAGCATGTGTCGATCTGTTGGAAGGGAGGGGGGCTCTGCAGAGAGACCTGGAACGGTTGGAT
>VZSR01000223.1:5028477-5061261 GCA_013398615.1 Brachypodius melanocephalos
ATGCCTCCACTGATGATGGGAAGAGTTTTGCTCCAAGGAAAAAATTCCCAACACATCAGATGGCTATTACTTCCTTTTACTGCTTTTGAAAAGCTTGGACAAAACTGTTGCAGTCCTGTTCCAGGGAGGAGTCCAGGCTGGGCACAAACACCCTTCCTTGACTGTAACTTCTTTCAGCTCTTCCCTGGCTCACCACAGGTTTTTCAGCAGACAGCTGCATCCTTGTGTGCACAGCTGCAGGGGAACAATCAACAGATCCATTTTTTTCCACAGAATCATTCTGGATTGGTGGTGGAGTTGTCCCCTCTCTAGTGCTGGAGTGGTGACCAGCACTGCTGATGCATAGGTGTCACTGTTTGCTCCCAGATTACTTTTTACTGCTGCTGCCTTACTGAGTTGAATTTTTCCATGCTTGGTATCCATTGCCCTGACTTCCAGAGTTTGGAAAGCTTGCAGCAGGAATGCTTTGCTCAATCTCACTCAGAAGCTGTTGCTGTGGCCATTGCAGAACACATGAAAATTCTGTTGGTCAATGCGGAGCCGCTCCAGGTGGACACCGCCTGAATTCCCTGCTGAATTCCCTGCAGACGGAAGGGATGTGCTCAGCCCTGAAGCTGCCAGAGACTTGGCAGGGCTAGAAGTGAAAGCTGTGACCCTGGATCACTGCAGCAGCCTGGAACAGCCACACCGTGTTCCCTGAGTGCCGAGCCAAAGAAGAGCTCTTGCTTCCTCCCTGTTCCCTTTGCCACAGCAGCTGGAGGGGGGAAGCTGGAGGATGGGAGGGAGACAGGGATATGAGAGTCAGAGAGTACTGGGGAAGGCAAAGAACACAGAATTAGAAGTCAGCAGGAGTAAAACTGCAAAATCAAATTAAAACTTTGGTTGTTGAAAATGGAGTGTAGTTTAAAGCTGATACTAAATCCCTGAGTGTGCTCAGCTGTGGAATGGGCTGGGAATTCTGGAATGGGGAGTTGCAGCTATTCTAATTTCCAGCGTTAGTGAGAGACTGGAAAAATCTAAAAATGCCAAAGGGTCAGCACTAGCAAACACACTGAGGGTTGGAGATTGCAGCTCAGATTTCTAAATGTCAAGTTTCATATTCTGTCATAACAGATCTGTTTTGCCTAAAACGGTACGATGCCAACTCAGAGGATTTTATTCCTGCAGCAGTCCCCAAGATCAGTGACACAGAACTCCCTGACACCAGACATCTTGTGAGTGATTGCAGCCTCTCTCCCTTTCTGTTTACCTGGCTGGAGACATCCCAGAGAGCTTCCAGATGTGCCTGCTGCTCTCAGCTGCCAGTGGGAAACAGTCACTGCAAAACAAGCACAAAGTCTGAAGTGAGAACTGGGCTTGGCTCACGGCTGTCTCTGGAACACTGCTACTGTTACAGGAGGGCTTAAGGGAAGCCACAGGAAGTTTTCACATCAGGCTTCTGAATCCTGAGAAATAACTAGAGCACAGGGCTCTTGATTGAAAAAAAAAAAAACAACCAAACCATATAATGAAAAACTTATTTGTTTTACGAAAACAAAGAACAAGAGAGTTTCAAAAGGCTGAAGCAATAAAATCAGATGGAGATAAAGCTCAGTAGTTTTCAAAATCTGGCTTTTTAATTATTGCTTTATTCTTTAATGTACTGATACAGTCAGGGTTGGCTTTAGTGCAATGATCTGTGACTGAAAAAAGCTGCTTGTTCACGAGTTTTGGGCTCTACCTTGGAACTAAAGTCAAAGATTCTTATTCTGAAATCAATGTTTTTCCTCAAGTGATTCACTTGCTGCTCAGTCAAAATATGCAGTGACACAGTCACATCTTTAATTGTCTGTTTTTATCCCTTGAAAACACGAGTAGCACTAATTCTCCAGAAAAGTCCTTGGAAGGCAAAACACAAAGGTTCCCCTTTGTTTGCAAGTGGAGAACCTGCACCTTGACCTCTACAGAGCTGCCCCTGTCTCTGCAGCTGATGATGAAGATTTACAGGAGGCAGCACAGGGACACCTCTAAGGGCATGAACCCCCTCGGGTTTGGTTTTAGGCTGATCTTAAGAATTGGCTTCTTTGTTGCACCTTCAGCCTGCAGCCCTACCCTCAGAAATTAAACAGCTGTATCAATGTAGGATGCTCGAAGATTACACTGCACCAGTCACCAACTCCTCCCATGCTCCCGGTGCCACGGCGCACTGCATGACTGATACACTGATACACTGCTTTGGGGACAGGATTCCCACCCCAGGACTCAGAGGTGCCAGGACTGACACTGCACATTGCTCTGGTCCCTGTCAGATGTGGCAGCACAGCCCAGACACACGGGTCACTTTCCAAGCACTGTGGGCTGAGCAAACATGGAGCAGTAAATCCGTGCTCTCTTTATCCAGTTAAAACTGCAAAGAAAACAAATCAGCTGCCAGAGCAGTTCTTGTAAGCACAAAAGAAACTAACTCAAAATTATTATTTCTATTATGCTGAGATAGATGCATCATGTAACATTTCTTTCCCACTGGTCTTGTCACAAGGGGGGTGTTTCACCAAGCAAACAAAAGCAACAGCCAGACTGTTTACTCAGTTTAGTTTATTTAAAAGCACTAAGCAAACATTAAATTAGTGGCAGAGGCCCAAATACAATGAAATTTTCATTTCATTTAAATATGAATATTACAGATATGGAAAAACAAAACTGCCCAAACCATCTGAGTGTGTTACACAAATATGTGTTCATCTTGCAGAGCCAACACCTTCCCCCACCATCAATGTGGCAGTGCTGCTGCTTTGGCACTTGGACAGCTGAAGCACTCCGGAGCTCCCCCTTGAAGAGTTTCAGCTAAAATTCCCCTTTCTCCATCCTTGCCTCATACTGTCTTTCAGATTTTTTCCTACGGTAAACATCATCTGCAGAAAAAGATGTTTTATATTAGAGTTTCCCCAGTGCAAGATGGTGTTAAATACATGAATCCTGTCATCTCTTTTTAAACTTTTCAATCCCAACTTCCCTTGCAGATGCTGACTGACAGGCAACTGGAAATTCAAGACAACAGAAATCCTTATTACCATTTAAAATAGCTCATATTCTCTCTCCCATACAGGCTAAAGTTCTTCCCATTACTCCCAATGAATTTTTTTTTCCTAGGAAAATAGTTTCCAGTGCAACACAGTTGTTTCTTGTCTACTTTCCCACGAGGGTAGTTAAAATTACAAATGCCCCAACTAGCTGAAGGGAAATTAAATTATAGGCATGAAGTCAATGCCTGAGGGCTTCCAGCCTGACTTGACTATTTTAGTCTTTTTTATATAAACAGAACACAGGAATATTCCCACCTCTGTGGTCTTCCCAGTCATTCTTCCTGCTCCCCACTCCCTGATACCACATACAGTTGAGCTGATCCTTTCAATGAAGTACACAAAAATTTCTAGCAGGGTTTATCAAAGGGAGGAATGTAGCATTAGAAATAAAATCTTTGACTTAGCCAAGTTCTCATGAGCCATTTTCATACTTATACGTTGTAAAAGTCGCATTTTGGATGACGACACGCCTCTGCTTAAATGCTGGCAAATCTCATGAGTCTTTTTCAATCATCGCAGAATTGTTGGAGAGGGACCTTAAAGATCACCCCATTCCATCCCCTTGCCATGAAGAGGGACACCTTCTACTAGACCAGTTTTCTCCAAGCCCCATCCAGCCTGGCTTTGGACACTTCTCAGGGTGGGGCAGCCACAGCTTCTCTGCGCAGCCTGTGCTAGGGCATCGCAATCCTCAGAGGAAAGAATTTTTTTCCTAATATCCAATCTAGATGTACCCTGTTTCAGCTAACACTTTATTCAGTGCACTAAACCCAGGATTTTTTTGTTTGTTTGTTTGTTTCTGCTGGGAAGGCAGAGCCCGAAGCGGCCCATCTGCCCGAGCAGGAGCCGTGTGTGACCGCGGGCCGGAGCGCTGCCGCTCGGGCCGGGGCCGGGCCCCGCTGGTTCCGCGCTGTTATTACGGCACCGGGCCACGGGGTGCGGCGGGGACCCCGCACTCACAGAAAGTCTCTTGGCCGAAGCGGAAGTTGATCATGAACCACTCCATGGCTCCGCCGAGCACGAAGAAGAAGGGCAGGAACCTGTAAAAGCCAAAGCGCCGGTGCCCGGGCACCAGCTGCAAAAGGCGCTTCACCCTCTCGCTGACCAGCATGGCCGGGCGGCACCGGCGCCTACACCCTTCCCGGGTGGGGGAGAGAACAGAGGGGGGGCGTGTGAGAGGCGGAACAGGACGTGCCGCAGTCACACGGTGACCGCAGCCGGCAGCGGGCGAGGAGCGGCCCCGGCCCGGGCGAGCCCCGGCCGAGCCCCCGCGGCCATGGCGCCCCTCGGCCCGCACCGCCCCCTCCCCTGAGGCGGGAACGCGCAGCCAATCAGGGCCGCGCCCGCCGCGCGCGCCCCCGCGCCGCTCACCTCCCGCGAGAGGGCTCCGCGCGCGGCCGGACAGAAGGATGCGCCGAGTGCCCACGTGACCCCCGCTCGCAGCGCCGCGTCTGATTGGCTGGGGCGGAGCGGGAGCGGGGCCGGGCTTGAGGCGCCCGTGAGGGCCCCGGCCCCGCCCACCGAGCACCGCCCGGCCCGGCCCGGCCCCTCCGGGCGGGGCGCAGCCGGGTCCGGCCCCTCGCACCGGGGATTGGCCGCCCGGCGGTGCCGCCGCGGGCCGGGCAGCGGAGCGGAGCAGCCTCGGTCGTGCGCGGTGCCCCGAGGCTGAGGCGTCCGGCGGGGCTATGGCGGCGCTGGGCTCGGCGGCGCTGCTGAGGGGCGGCGGCGCGGCCCCCCGGCTCCTCGCCGTGGCCCTGTCCTGCCAGAGCTGCCGGCACAAAGCCACCGGGGACGGTGGGCACGGGCAGCCCCGGGAGCAGCACCCGGCGGCCCCTGGCAGAATCGGCGGCCAGCCCGTCCCGGCCGAGGGCGCCGACACCAAGACCTACCTGTGGGCCAGGTACCACGAGATGAAGAAGCTGGTCTATGGTAAGGGGGCTGCCACGTCCTGCCGGGGCCGACCTTTCCATTCTTCTTTTTTCTCTCCTTTCTCCTCTTTGTATCTCGGTGCCTTTCCCCGCCCCGCAGCCTGGGGATGCGCCCGTGCTGTGCAGCTGCCGGGTCAGGAGCCTTTCTCCCCGGCGATGCCATCCACATCTTCCATCGCCGGCGGATCTCTGGGATGGTTCTATTTCACTGAAATCTGGTCTTGATCTTCCTCTCCCCATTCTGGGCTTCCTTCTGTGCAGATTGCCTGGCTGGGCTCAGCGTTGCAGGACGTGCATAACTAGCATATGGGACTTTTCATAACTAGCCTCCTTGCATCACGGGCAAATGAAGGGCTTGTTGCCTTTTTTCTCCAGTTTGCCGTTGGCTGGCATGTGGAATCACGGTGGGACTAGGACCAATAGATGGGGATGCTTAAGTGGAGGGGTGACGAATCCAAATCGCCACTGGCACAAGGGTGAGCCTGTAGTACACCGATGCTGCAGGTCCTGCGATGAGTTCTGGTCCTGAGCTCCGTTTGTGTTCCATGTATGTCACACCTTTTGCTCCGGAGTGCGTTTTTGCTTCTCTGACCGAGAAGTTACCTGGCTCTGTTGGATACTTTGAAATCTTGCCAAGCGAGGAGAGAACTCAGACTGCTCACCAAATCTGTCTGGGTGTAAAACAGGATTGTGGTGTTTTCGGCAGCAGCAGAGCTCCACTGTATTAAGCTATCCTGAAAATACCTTTAGTGACATGAGGGCAGGGAACATTTTCCTGTTGGTTTCTCGATTCTTGTAATGCTGAAGGTAAGGGCTGTAAAGATCTAGGGACTGTGAATTTGTGCCTGCTCTTACAGAACTCTCCCTTGGCTTTTGTTTACCTAAGGGCTTGGATAAGAACGGCAGTCAGCCATAGGCATCTGGAAGAACTTTCTCCCTGTTCTGAGATGGGCAGGGTCTGTCATTCCTTCCTTCCCCATCTTCCAGTCCACTGTATTTGGCATAAAATCTTGAGTCCTTCATGTTGCACAAACGTAAAGGAATTGGCTGCTCATCCATTACGTGTTCAGCCTGCTGCATTCCAGGATGAGAGCTCCTTTCCCAGTGCCGTTGAAGGCAGTACAGGATGCTGACAGAGGACTGGAGCTTTGGCAATACCCTCCAAGACTGAGTTGTGGTTTTAGCCCCACTGCTTGAAAGAAATTCCAATTTGCAAGCCTTGTTTTGCTGTTTGGACCTTGCTATCCTCAAATGCATTATTTTCTTTTCCATAATAGGATTGAAAGCAGAAATGCAGATGTGTGTTAATAGGCTGTGTCACGGTCTCTTGGCAAAATGCTTGGTTTGCTACGTGAAATTGTGAAGTTTGTGTTCATATAACTGTTGTGATGCAAGAGATACAGTTATTAATTGAGGTGGAGCAGTAATCACCGGGAGTAAATGCAAAATTAAGTCGGGTGAAGTAGCCCAAGTGTTACAGAGCAGACTCTTCACAAACCTTCAGGTAGCCATCAGATTTGTTGAATAAGGCCCTCGTTTGTTTAAAGAGTAGCTCCGCAAACTAAAAGTTCAAGACTGTGCTGTTATTCAAATCTTGCCAGGAAGAGATAGAGTTGGTCCGAGTTGGTTTTAATTGTTGCTTTGACGACTCAACAGTTGTGCAGAATGTGGCATCAGTCTATTCCTTCATGCTTGATTTCTAACTCTTGTGTGAAGGTGAATGTCTGTGCTTGGCTTCTCAGTATTGCCCAGCACTGAGGTTGGGCAGACTCCTGTGGTGCCTCCTTCTCCTTCCCCCTCTGAAATGCCACCTTTGTGCAGTCCCTTGTCCTGTGTTGTCACTTATTGCCGCTGGTCTGGAGAGAGGTCTCTGCCAGGAGAATTCATCGTGTTTTCAGACCAGGTCCGTGGAGCACTGTTGCATTTTTGCGTGATAAATGCTGACTGAGCATCACAGGGGAAGATGTGCAGGACGAGCTTCTGTGCAGTAAAGCTCAGTAGTGCTGCAGGTTTGGGGCCAGAGCAGAGGCACAAGAAGTTCTCAACTCTGTATAAACACATCTGTGCTCTGCCAGGCTGGAGTGGGGTGATAAAAATGACAGCTCAGCGTTGTTACACAAAGAGAGCCTCTGAGGCAAAACCTCTCAGTTTTGACTCAAGAGAAACCATCCTCTTCATTATCCCTCCTGCCTATTGCAACACACGACCAAATTTCATTACCTGTAAGAATTTGAGACACTTACTGTGCTTTGAGTTTTTTTCCTCTGGCAAAAGGAAAAGCACATTCACATTAGTCAGAGAGATGGAGTTGAGCAAGACTTGCTGCTGTTTTCTGAACTGATAAATGTCAAGGAAGGCTGATAAGCTCTCTCAGTAAGCTTTGAAGTCTTGCATTCTAGGAAACATCTAGTCCTGAAGAGGGGACTGCCAAGCCCGTGGTGCTTTGGCTATAAGGAAGTGGTTTTTTTTTCCTAGGTGTTCCAAATCTGTTAACAGTGGCTGTACTAACTCAGCTTTTCTAGGGAATTTTTACAGTATCTGCAAATTTCTTGACTCTGCATGACAAGTTTGAGCATGGTTAAATGTGAGAACAGCCAGAACTGGAAGAGTGACCATTTATGTAAACTTCCCAATTCTGCTTTCTTGGATAGAACCCATTTTTTTTTCTTTTGGAGAACACTTGTAGCATTTCTCTAGTGCCTTTGCATATTTTAAAAATGTAATTTTGTAATGAAATTGTACTTTTAAGTATTGCTTTTAGTTAATGTAGATTTCATTGGCAGGAAATCCCAAAATATTTAGGTGTAATGGCATAAATCCAAGGTCTTTAAACATGGTTCCTCTGAAATTAAATAGTCTTTAGATAATATTTTTCCCTTCCTTCTCTATTAGTAGAAGAATCTGCTTTGGCTGGTGGGAGTGCTTTGCAGGAAGTGGCACAAAACAACATTTCAAGAGGAAAAGGGAGGAAAACTGGCAGTTTATCTTTAGAAAGAAACTTAGTGTGAACAAGGGAAACTTTTTGATTCATGAAGAACATGGAGGGCGATGGCCATCTGCTTCTCTGTACCCTTCTTTTCCCTGCTTGTCTTATGAAGAAATTAGTACAGATGTCTGCTGTGTTGGACTGCTGGGAGTACAAAGGGTGTGAGAGATGCCGAGGAGTTGCCTTGTTTGTGTATAATTCTTCACTAACACGCTGGATCTGAGGCTGGGATAACAGGAGCGTTTCCTGCAGGATGCTGTTGGCACACCGAGAGCTCAGAAAAGCAGGAGACGTGCTTGGCACCTCCTGCCCAGAGCGTTTTTCACATCAGAAGGGGCCAGATGGTGTCTCTAGTGGCTGTTCACAGTTAATTACCTGCTTTTGTTTCCATCTCTGCTCTCCTGTTGGGGATTGAGGGTTATTGCTTTCTAACAATGTAGGTTATTGCCTGGGAAGAGACACCTGTACTCTCTTGGAGACACTCTGATTTAAGCAGCTGTCCAGGTTCTCACAGTGGGAAAATGAAGATGTTGTGTGTTTACTTTGTGTTTACACCCAGGAGTGTACACGAGATCAAACACGCTTTCTTGTGGTCTGCCTTTGCTGCTGAATTTCATCATGTGCCGTGGATATGCAGGCACTTCCCTAAAAACGGAGTTGCAAACAGGAGCAAATTGTGCAAGCAGGCAGATTCCTGGGGCTGCATCCAGAGCAAGAGCAGCTTTTTCCACACCGTCCTCCGATGTGCTCACACTGCTTCTCCCTTAGATCAGATTTCCTGGGTAAAGTGCTGAGTAGGCAGTGACTAACTGATATTGTCTGCCTTTCTAGTTAGGACCCAGACAGAAACAGTAGTTGGGATTATTATTTTTTAATAACCAAAACTGATCTTCGTTTTGTTTTGTGTGGTTGTTTTCTTTAATTTATGATATCTGTCCAGCAATCTGTTATGGTGTCTTGGCAGAGGAAAAGCAAAAGCTATCGTCATTGAAAAATGGCATCTTCATAAGCTTCTGGTGGGTGTCTGTTTGTTTTGGTTTGACAATTGCCAGGAAATCTGAGACAAAGATCCCTGGCAGATTACGTGCGGAGCATCAGCAGAGCAGCAGTGCCCAAGCCTGCAGCCCAGGACTTGATTAAGCACTAAGAATTGGTAACCACCCAGGAGGTTATCTTTGAAAAACAAACAAACAAAACACCACAAAAAAGCAACCCAAACTCCCAAACAAACACGATTAAATCAAGCTTCTTGAAACCTGGCTCAGTAACCCTGAGGCATGTTTGGGTTCTTGTATTGAAACTGATTTTGTGCGTGCTCCCAGTTGGGTCTTTTCCCTGATATAGCTGGGACCTGCATGGAGACTGAGTTTAAGGAGAGAGAGACCTGCAGCTCTGTTGGGGAGGATGCTGCCAAAGGACATTTACACTGAGACAAACGTGCACTGCGAATCTCTAGACTGAATCTCAGAGATCTCCTCCATCCCAGAAGAGCAGTGATTTTGAAATTACTGTAGATTCAAGATTTGGGATGATGGGGTGGACAGAGCAAGCTGTGAGTTGTGAGTGGTGTGGAATAGGAAACACAGCAAGGAGATTTGTGGTGCTTGGGGGAGTGAACGTAGGGAACACACTGTGTGTGAGGCAGGGGGTGTAAATCATTTTGGTTGGTGTGTGCATCCTTTCTCAGCCCTTAGAAGGTAAGAGAGAACATGCTGTGTAAGTGAGTGACAAAATGTGGGTGGGGAAAAATTACCTGTGGAAGAGGCTGTCAGAGGACAGCAGAGAGGCTCTGTACTTTTGAGGCTGGCAGAGAGGAGCATTGCTTCACTCAGTGGGTCTAAATGTACTTCATAAATCATGCTGTGGCACAGTAACTGCTTATGCTTCTGATCACAGATAGGACTTGCTTGGTGAAGCTCAGAATGCCCTCTCCTTGTTACAAAATTCTACTGCTCCCCTAGTTTTTCCTGATGTATTTTTGCAAAAGTTGTGGCTGGCATGTGTGGTTGAATCTAGGAGATTCTCTTGTCTTCTATGAAAAGAGAAGGGGGATTCAAACAATGGTATTTTGTGATGCTCTCAGGCCATCAAAATGTGTTGTCCTGAATCTGTTAGCAAAAGGGGAATGTTGGAAGAGCTTGAGCTGTCTGTAGGGACACTGTAGCAGCAAGTTGGTTGCATTTGTCATAAAAAGAAAAAAGTGCTTTAATAGAAGAGGAAAGCTCTGCACATGTCCCCTGAGATGTGATTACGGTTGTGTCATCATTTTCCTTGTGGGGAAGAAAAATAACACCCAGCAAATCCCAGTGTGAGCTTAGATAAAGGTCTTTCCACAAGGTGACTGGAGGTGAGGGCAGGAAGTGGAACTCTGTTTATTTATGCTGCAAGGAGCATTTATGATTAAAGGATGAAAGTTGTGATCATCTGAATCCTATTTACATTTCCCATCTTTTAAAATCTCAGTGGAAAGTACTTGGATTGCATCCACTCTCCTGAGCCCCTTCCAGGAACTTTGCCACCAGCAGAGCACTGACAACGGAGAGCTTTTTTTCCTGGTGTGTAGCCAGTAAGTCAGCTCTCCTGCCTTAATATGCTGCTTTATTTTCTAGTGATTCCTCTCCACATGATCTGATGAATTGTATCTGAAGGCCAAATGGAAGTCAGTTGAGAGAGAAGGATGGGTATGTTTTGTTACAAAGTGATTTTTTTTTCCACCGAGAAAGAAACATTTTGAAATATTAGCATCTATTTCTTTAGTTACACATCTGAATTAGGGCTACAAAAGAACTTCAGACTTTTGCCTAAATTCTGTTATAATTCCAGACAAAATCTTTATTGGGAAGGGCTTTTATCTCTTTCTAATTATGTATTTTTTGTCCTAGACACAGATGGAACTTGGTTTTATAGCAAGGAAGCACTAAAGAACCAGGACAGGGGTCCTTGCTAAAAGCCAAAAGTTAAGGTAGGAAAAGAAAAAATCCTACCCACTGATGCTGAGTAGGATCTGAAAAATGCCTGCTCTTCTTCTGTCATTCAAAGAGAAAATTACCCATCTTTGAGGAGGGAGGAAATGTCTCCTTCCCCTTTGTCCCCCAGTGTGGTTGTGACCAGGCAACCTACTACAAGGAACTATTTTTATTGCTCTTTCTTGCAAGGGACAGTTCTAATGGAGCAGAAAGCCCATGGGAAGATGCAAAGAGAGAATGAAAGCTCTCTCTGGACTAGCTCTGGGAAGGGATCTGTGTATAGGTAGTTTAGCTGCTTGGTCACTTAACCCCATTTTCTCAGTGGTCTGGGAAGCAAAGTGTTATTCTCAAGCACCTTGAACAGTAACCCTGCTTTACAGTGACCACATGCGAGGACTAAGCAGTGTCCACAGCTGTTTATCAGAGGAAAGCAGATAACTTGTTGCTATCAGCATTGCATGCTCCAGGAGCATAACTTAGTGCGGGGTATTTTTTACACGTAGGTGTTTGTACAAAACTTTGGGTTTTCCTGCCATTAATACCAAAATTTTAAAAGTCTTAATGGTGCTTGCAGGATTTCTCTAGTCTAGTTGCCTCAGTGAGAAACAAAAAGTGCCAGAATAAAAACTTCAAAATTTCTGATTTAGCGTAATCTAGACTTTTCCAAGAGGAATAGTTAGCCTGTTTGTTTGTGCAAGTTCTAATGAGGGATGTGTGTTTTTTCTGGTGATTTATCACAGCTGCCTTTCACATTGAAGCCTGCAGAAACCGCAGCTGCTCTGGGATAGAAATTTGACACTTCCAAACCTCGTGTCTGCTTTGCTTCATGTAGGCCAGAGAGCAGAGGGGGCATTGTTTTTCAGCTTCCTGGCAGAAAAGGTCAGTCTGACTGCAGATGGACAGAGAGCATTATCTCCAGGTGCAGCCAGAGGTTTCACGGTGTGTTTCTTCATGGGGAGATTATTTGTGTGAGCTAAGGGCGGCAGCCTTCGAGACCAGCTCTGTGCTCTTTGCTGTTGCTGTGTGGCATTTCCAGCTGCTGTCAGGTCCAGAACAAAAAGTAATGCTCTCAGTTTCTCTAACCTCTCCCCTTTCCCTCTTCTTAGATCTCCTTCCACCAGGAGTCTGCAATCTCCTCAACCCCGCTGCCATCTATGCTAACAATGAGATCAGCCTGGGAGATGTGGAGATCTATGGCTTTGACTACGACTACACATTAGCACAGTATTCTAATTTACTACACTCCATGATTTTCAACACTGCCAGAGACATCCTAATAGAACAATTCAAGGTAATGAGGTGCTAAGAATTTCCACTCAACTAAGCTTGCTACTGTCTTTGCATGCCCCAGACATGCCTGTGCAGGTATTGTGCACACATGTCAATTACTTGATTTATTGAGATAAATTTAATATTTCACAATCTTTGATTGCAGAATTGATTTCCTTTGAGATAATTTAACTTGATGTACATTCCTGAAGTTTTATAAATGTGGAGTGGGAGCCTTAGTGTAAAAAAGCCCTGGTCAGCGGTACTCAGCTATGGAAATTATGTCTACAGATTGCTGGTTGGAGGTGCACATGAGGGCTAAACATAAACCATGGGCCAACACTGATGGGATGATGCCCTAGAGCATATCCCTTTGCAATGGGTGACTGCTTATGCTTTTTTTCTCAATGTCTTTCTGTTTAGAGGGGCTCTGCAGTGCCAGTCTTTGCAGAGAGTGGCATTGAGTGGAGCTTACGAGAAGTGTCCTCACTGCCTCAGTGAATCTGATGCTTTTTCACTATTGTCTCTTACATGAGGAAAACTAGTTTTGGGTATCCTGATCCTTTGTCTTATTCCATTCATCCACTTTCCTTGCTGAAGGGGCAAAATTAGGCAGGACTAAATGAGCTCAACAGGTGAAATGATTTTGTTGATTATCTGGTGCTTATGCTCTAATGATGTCACTGTTTGTCTTCCCAGTATCCAGAAAGGCTTGGGAAGTATGACTACATTCCAGGGTTTGCCATACGTGGACTTCACTATGATGTACAAAAGGTAAGCTGTACAAAGTTCACTCTGCTGGGCTTTGTCTTCCACTGTTATGTTTTTAGTGGAAATGCTTTATGTCATTGCTTGCAGTAACATCTGCCACCGAATGCCTGGTGAGTCTGTGTGGCTGTGCTTTTCACTGCCTGGGTTCTTCCCCAAGGAAAAATGTCTATTGTGCCAGCCTGGCCTCCAGCAGAACTGGACATTCCAGCAAAGGCCTCTGGTAAACAGCCTTGCCAATTTAAGTCAATTAATTCCACAAGTTAATTCATAGAAAACTGAGCTTGTTTATGTGATCATTTCTGTCTTTCAGGAAATTTAAACAACAAAACTCAATGCTGCATCTACAAGTACTTGCCAGGAGCAGAGGCATAATGTCTTACTCTAATAATAGAAATGACTTGTCAGGAGAATGCTTTAGGAAGCCTTCCCCACCCCCACCCCGAATAATAGGACTGCCTGGAATAAGATCCAAGCTACTTGAGATGCATACTTCTTAGGAACACAGGCAGGCAGAGTGCAGGCATTACTTTAACCCTTTTCAGTGCTTTGGTCGATTCCCTGAAAGCCGGATGCCCAGTGAGGTCATGCTGGCTGCTGCAGCTGGGTAGTCAGGTGAGAGCACCGCTGAGAAAGTTGCTTGACCCGAGTAGCTTTCTCATGTGTTGAGTTTGAGCAAATTCAGGGAATCAGGCAGTGCAGGCTAGAAAGTGTGTCCTGTGGGCAGGAGGGAAAAAAGACAATGAAGGAAAAAACTGTAGAGATTTTCTATCTTTTGTCCTAACTGTGGAGACAGCATGGCAGCAGACCACTCATGCCTTTGGCCTTACCAAGCAATAAGTAGATATGTGGGAAACTGAAGGTTCTTTCTCTGCTTAAATCTTTGGCTGCTGTATCTGAGAAACACAGACGGGTAGCCTGGCCAAGCAAAGCACCCTTTGAGTGAGTAGAAAGTAGAGAACTCTCGTTTCTCAGGATCAGAGCTTGCAAAACACACAGAAATCTGGGTTGTGCCTGTCTAAGCGAAACTTTGAGCATATTTGCCTGCTGTCCTCACAGATTACTGGGAGGTCTGCCCACAGTGTAACAAGATGCACTGATACAGTATCTTTAATAAAGAGGTTTGATATCATGTTTCTTGTGCAAGCTGCAGAATGATGTGAGTTTAGCGTGAGGCTGCTTTCCATGTCCGAGGATTTGTGTTACAGGTTCAGAATGATGGATGGAGAAGGATGGCTCATGATTAGGGAAGTCTGATAGTAAAAATGCAAAGAACGCTCTGTTACCAGCCTGGTGTGCTCCTGAACATCTTTCCTTCAATGTCTGCTGGGGAGGGGAGAGCTCTTGTGTGAGGAAAATGCCTGGGTGCAGCTGCACTCTGAACTAAAACTTGCCCACTTAGTTCTGCTTAAGATGAATGTGGGGGGGTAATAGATCTGTGCACACAAAGCTCCTTTGGAATGTGTGTTTTCTTGAAGGGAGGTGAGAATAGTCACATAAATATTGAGTCCCTTGAGTCACAGAAATGTTGTTCCTGTTTTTCAACTGCATCCCTGCCTACAAACTGGGTTGTAAGAGGCTTTGGCTCATAGAAAGATGGTCTTTTGCCAGAGAGGCCAATAAAAAGTCACAGTATAAATAAATGTGTCTAAAAGTAGATGGAAAATAAGTGCTGTCTAAAGTGCATAGATGTGGGATGCTCATACTGAACTTTATTTTCTGAATGTCATTTGTGTGGAACTTTAAACTTTAATAAGGTTTCAGTGTAAATTTTAACAATAACCCAATTCTAACAGTAAATATCTATCCCTTGTCACAGAGTCTTCTCATGAAGATCGATGCTTTCCATTATGTCCAGCTGGGGACTGCATATAGGTCTGTCAGTTCTGAAAATCATTTTCTAAATGCTTATATATGCAAATGTGGATTTCTACATCTGAGTGTATATTCATGGCTTCTTTCCTGAGCAGAGCACAGTTTTGTCTGGCTTATCCTGTTTGCTCTTGCTTCAAATGCTTACCTGGCATATAATTGCAGGGAGTTATTTTTTCTCAAGCATTTCAAGCCAGGTGTGGGTGGGAAGATCTGGAGCTTTTTGATAATGGTTAATAGCACATCTGGTCACGTACACTGTGTGGTGTTTCAGCTGCAGCATGGCTGGGAGCAAACAGAGCCAATAGGAAAGGGCTCCTCTGGATGTGGTTCACACATGGGCCTCTCTTTTCCAGGCAGGAATGTATCCCAGCAGTGCTCTGCTGTGCCTTGGAGAGTGATCTGGGTGTGCAAATTACATCTTAAAGCAACACAGGCATGCCAATAACTAATAATGCGTCAGAATCTGGGCTCACTTTAAGTCCTAGGCTGTCCCATTTTTCGTTTAGTTCTCCAAAAAGAGCTGGGTATACTTTGGAAAAGGTGGCTAAAACAGTGCAGAGCAAATTTTTCTCCTAAGAGTTGTAAGACTGGAGACTGAGAAAACCCCTTGCCCCAAAGAGGAGTGGGGTTGGTGTGTAAGAAGTAGTAATTTATAAATATCAATAGCAAATCTCCTGTAAATCCTATGTTGTGTTTCCTGAGCATGGAAGCCAACGTGTTTTTCTTCCATGCTCTCTGCCCTTTTGCTGTTAAGCTTCAGTCACAGTAAACACTCTAAGAATATTAAGAAGGGAGTTTCATAACCAGAGAGAATTGGCTTCTTTGAGTGCCAGCTCAGGGGGGTGAGGGGACCAAGGGGTTTGTACTGCCCCATGTTTTATTCCACAGCTTCATAAAGAGATTTTTAGTGAAAACACATTTTCATTTTTTTCCCCTAGTGTCCTTTAGTAACTATCGTTTTTGGAGTATACGTCTAAACTGTCTTTTGCTGTTGAGCACAACTGAGGCAACATTTAACTTCTTAGATGCTGTATCGTAACTGAGTAGAAAAGGAGAAAGGGAAAGTTTCCAACTGCTTGAGCAAACACTCATCAAAATTGTGCAAGAGGCAAAACCTGCAGCAGTCAGATAACCTGATGTTATGAACTGCACAGATCATTCATACTCCTCTTTTTGGGAAAAACAGTCTTCTCTGTTGAATGGTCTTAGTCAAGATCTTGTTTATGAAAACTGAATAAGAAGGAAACCTCATTTTCAGGAAGCCTCTTTCCTACACCTTTTTATTAAAGGTGATGTATCTCATGCAAGTAACATCTCCAAGCCAAGTCAGTTGCCCAGTGCTGCCCAAGTCAGGTCGCAGGGCTGATTTGGTGGAGCAGTCCTATCAGCAAATTGACAGCAGACAGAGAAGCCTCTGGCGGGACTCTGCTGGAATGTGACTAAAGCCCCTCAATTAACTTGTAGGAGCAAACGAGATATCTGAAGAATGCCTTGGGAAAGATTTTAATTTTTTTTAGAGCTGTCGGGCTCTCTGCCTGTCTCTTTTGAGCAGGAGGAATTTTTGAGTTTTGAGAAAGAGCCTGCTTGCCCTGTCCTGTTTTTCTTTCCTGTTTGTAGCATTGTGCAGACTGGTGATTATTGACAAACTCTGTTGTTTTGTGTCTAGAGGGCTCAAACCAGTGCCTGATGAAGAGCTGATCGAACTCTATGGTGGTACACAGCACATCCCCCTGTACCAGATGAGTGACTTCTATGGCAAGGTATTGTAAGCCCTTGGCAGCTGGGATGCAGCAGCAGCTCTTTGAACAGCTTGGAAAACGGAGGGAATTGTGTGCACATGTAAATGACTGCAGCCTCCCTTGGAAAGGCTGGGTCCCCAGTGAGCTGCACTGTGTGTTTTTGTTCTAGTGGGAATATGCCCCAGAGGTTATTTAGCAGTTTAGCATCTGAAAGACATCTGCAAAGCATTTCTAAATACCAGGGCTATTGGCCTAGAGCTGAATGGCTTTGAAGACTGATAGGGAGATGTTCCCTGCTTATTCCTTAGCCAAATCTAGGTCCCAAGATCCGGGGGCAGCCTGCAGTGCTCGTGTTTGCAATGAGCGGTTCGGGAGGGGGTCTCTGTGTGTAACAGCAGTAGGGTGCTTGCACTGCCTTTCTCCCTTTGGTTTTGGGTAGGGTTTTTTTCCCTTTATGTTAAGGATCTCCCTCCACACTCCTTTAGAACTGGTCAGGGGTTATTATTTATAGGGTTGTAGTCCATGAGTGTAGGGAATAGTAAAATACTGACATTCTGTCCATAGGAACTGTAAAAATCCTTTGGCTGCCTGAACTAGAGGAAGTTAGAAGAGATTTTCCTTCCTTGAGTGTCTCTGTGGTGCAGTGGCCAAGCAGGACCGTTCACATCCCTTCTCCCAGAAGTGCTTTGTTTCTTGCCTTAGTTCCTGTGCCTTAGGGGAAGCTGGAAGGAGAAGGGCACACTTCCTCTGGTAATACCTCTGAGAGTTTGCTCTGTGAAGTTTCCAGCAAGATCATTTTTTGATTTTTTTCTTTCTCTCTTGGGAACAATTAATCTGAGTGGTTGCTTTCTGGATAAGTATATAATCTGTTTATAGCTCAGTGATGTTTCCAGCTTTGAAATAGGATATTTTTGTTTAGAATTTGATCTGTCCGTATACTGCCCTCGATTGGCCTCCTCCTGTGCAACTCTCCTCACTCCTGTCAAACTTGAGATGATTTCATCTTTCTTATTAAATAATTGTAAACATGAAATCTGTTTCAAATTGTGGCCTTCTGTAGGACCAAGTGCTTATGCTGAGGTGCCTTTCTGTGTTTTGTATGTACCAAGTTCTTTCTTCTTTCCTGTAGTTGGTATTGAAGAACTTGGCCACAGAAGTGACCAAGAGAGATATCAGCTCTTTGTGAAGATGTGAATCTCCTCTCCTAGTATTGTAATAGACTCCATAAACTAATAGGTGGATCTCAAAGAGAACAAAAGTGTTTACAACTATTTTACTATTACAATTAGTAATAGTAAACTATTTTCACTATTACAACTACGTAATTTTACTGTTATGTAAGTATTTACAATGAATGCATTTGCATTCAGGAATATCTGCTCAACCTGTGCCACTGAGTGGGGCATATTTTCCCACATTGGTGAGAAAGATAAAAAAAGGCTTAAGATGACTGCTGGTGTGAACAGGTGCAGTGAACTTGTGAGGAGGGAGCTTTAGCAGGGGTCTTTGATTTGTTCACCTCAGTCTGCCATGCTGATGTTGCTGAATGAGCAACAGGAAGGCTGCTAACAGGCAACAAGAGAAATGGGACTGATAAGGCTGAAGTGTGTAAATACTCTCCCTGAAGGATTTTCCTGGTTCTCTGTCAGCAGGAGTATGTGGACAGCTGCCAGCATCCCAACATCTGCAGCGGGTGGGCACAGATCTATCCCAGGGTTCCACACTGCAGCTGGTGTGGCTTTACATGTGGTGGCCTGTAACGAAGGTGGACATCTCATAGGTGTTGTAGGAAAAGCACATGTAACATTCTGAAAGCACAGTCCAATTTTTGTCATGACTCCTGTCACTCTGTCTGCTTAAGGCAGTCAAGGCCACTAAAGGGAGTTGGAAGAGGTTGGACTCACCCTGTAGAAAAATGACACAAGGCACAAAAATTAAATCAGAGTTGACAAGGTAAATCTTTGCTGTTAACACTGAATGTTTACCTGTCTCCTCTGTACTTCAGGTACTGAGAGGTAAGAGAGGTCCTTGCTCTGCTCTGCTAAATCCCATACCTAGTTACTTCAGGAGGAACTGCCTGCCTTTGTCCCTCTTGCTTCTTTCGCAGAATCTCTGAACAGGAAAAAACTTGGTTTTGCTATGGGAGAAATATTCCCTTAGCAACCAGACATCAAAAGGACAGGAGTGTTGGAAGGATTCAGTGAGTATCCCAAGCAGCACCACTGTGTGTGGTGTGTGACCCTTTGTGTTGTCTTCCACTGTAGGTGAAATTGTCCTGTGCTGGGTGGATGGAAATTGTATAACCCTCAGCACACCAGCACAGCTTTTGATTGCAGCATTTTTTGGTAATACACCTTAAGCAAAATGCTGTTTGTTGTTCCTTTGCCCTTTTGACCCCAATTTGTATTGCCCCAGGTATTGCCTTTAGACAGGGCAGGTCTCGTGCCACCCTTACTCAGCCAGGTAAGGGTGAGATGTTCTCTTGTTACACATCCTGGCATGACAGAGCCACACATATGTCATTAGGCAGTAGGGGCCCTGTCAGCTTTCACCATCTGCACCTTCTCTGGTTTTCTGGACGCTGCTTTCATGTCTGTCTTTCACACAGATCTAATAAACCTTTTTTGGAGGGGGCCAGTACTATCCTATAATGTTGCACCTTCACAGCTGTCAGTCCTGGATCGCTCAAAGCTCAGGCACAGACATGATGAGACTGGATTGCCAGGGCACTGCTGGTGACCAGGTTCATGGGGAGCTCTGTGTCCTTCCCAAATTGCTTTCCATATTTAGGACCTTAGTAACTGTCTCCATTCTGGTCTGGAACTTTATCAATGGAAAAGGAAAAAATTGATCCCAGCTTCATCTTGCAAAGGACACTCACTGAAGTCCTCTGCACATGTGGCACCTACAGAATAAACAAAGTTTATTTTACTGGAGAGCCTCTCTGGGGCCAAAGTTGGCTCTTGGCCTGCTGATAGGTTTGTGATTAATAGGCAATAACAATAGCAAATCTGTGTGAGAGCTGCAACTCTGCCTAATGCAAGGGGAGTTTTTGCTTGGTCAGGATGTAATTGTCCATTTCCACTTGACTGCTGGTGGGCTGGAGTTCTTTTTCTCTGGGTTTTCTGTAGTAACAGACAGGCATTGACAAATGGTTTGTTGGAGTGATTCTTACACTGCCTTGTGAAACCTCACTGCAATGTAGTTTGAGCAGCTTTGGTGCCCTGTGTCCAGTGTCACAGCCTGGTTTAGATGAGCAATGTTGCATCTTCAGCAAGGCTGCTGCTGTAGCAGAGGATTGTTAAGCTGTCAGAGCAAGGCTGGCTGCTGCTGTAGCAGAGCATTGTCAGTTGGCACCTGTATTAATGCCAAAAGTCCAGGTGGGAAGCAGGGGTTGAAATAAAAATATTTGGGACTGACTCCCCTCTTCCTCCATCTTTACTCTGTGGTATTCATGATGCTGGGTTTATTTAATGATTTATGTGAAGGAGACACCTCTTTCTTCAAGGTTGGTGTTTTGGTTGAGAAGAGAGGGCTTCTTGCTGAGTGACTGGAACTTCCCACACTAGTGTTTTTCTTTTTGTTAGCCTGGAATGTATTTCAGATGATGCTGGATGATATGAGTTTGTTTGTTGGCTTTACTATTTTTTTCCCAGTATTTTTGGTTTAATGTCTCCCTTTCATTTTTTTGCTTTCCAGGGTCCATCACTTAAGCAGTTTATGGACATATTTTCTCTTCCTGAAATGACACTGCTCTCTTCAGTCATTGATTATTTCATCAATCATGGCATTGAGTTTGACCAGGTGCATCTCTACAAGGACATATCTGTAAGTGAAATGTCAACCACCCCGCAGGTCACACCACATCAGAGTTGTGAGCTCTGCAGCACCCACACCCAAGGGGCTGGCAGTGACCAGCCTGATGTGGCAGCTCTGTTGTACCTTTAGATCAAAGTGTTATCAGGGAATATTCAAAGCTGTGTTTTCAGAACATGTTTGGGTTCTGTCTTACTACAGAGCTGGTGTTTCTCGTACCTCGTGTAGGAGTGCCTAGGCTGCTTAGGCTGAAGGTCCTTCCATGGGAAATATGTCACAAAGCTTGTGTAAATGTTTTCTGGTTCTGCAGATTTTTAAATTGTTTTCCTTAGTATCTCGTTTTTCAAAGAGTCTTGGTCTAGCCAAAAAGTTTACTTTATACAGTGATTGTTGTAAAACACCCATCCTTGCTTGCTCTGAGAATCCTGTACTCTGCAGAGCAGTCTGATCCAAGGGGTGACTGTAGCTTTCATGTGTCATTTACTCCAAGGTGTTAAGTGGCACTTGAAAGGGCTGTGTGGGATTATCAGCATTGTTGAGGCTGTTTGACCGCTCACTTAATGCTGTAGACAAGATGTGAGTGCTCGAGATTGCTGCTCTGGGCGATTTACGCTGACAGACAACACATTTTCCTTATTGCGCTCATTTTTCCATGGAGGAGGGTTTTTGATTGGTACCTTGTGGGAATCTTAGACTCAGCCACTGGCTGTTCAGTTCTGGGAGGGAAATGGGGCTCCAGGGGGAAATGGAGCTCCATGTCTGCTGCTGCTTTCTGATAAGGATCCACCTGTCAGCTGTGTGTCCTGACCTTCTGTTGGTGCTTGATAGGAATGTGCCAGTCCATTTCCCACAAGACCTTAACATATTTCAAGGGTGTTGGATGTTTCTTCTCTCAGGGTGGGTAAAATGGGAAGAGGGGATACAGCTGACTCCTGAGGCCTTTTGTGAAGGGTATCTTTGAACCTTCTTTTGAGCTCAAATGGATGTGTTCCTAATTGAAATCCTGCGAGCAGGGGGATGGTTGCCACAGCTGATATAGGTCCAGTGCAGGGCAACTTGTGTGGTCCAGCACTCAGACTCCTGAGTGCTAATCCTGGCTTTGTCTTTTTGGTGGACAATGTGGTCATCCCTGAGGAACAACTAAAGTAGGCAAAGAAGAAAGCTGTGATGGAATATCTGTGGCAGTGCCTGAAATCTGTACTGAAACTAGGGACCATCATGTGCTCTCACCAGGAGAGTTCTTGCTTTTTTTCCTGTACAATGAGGATAAACAAACATTTTTGCAAAACTTAACCCTTTGCAGTACCCAAGTTCCAGTGCAAAGAAATGCTTTGTGAACACGAGCACAGAGATCCTTCTGTGTCTGCAGACAGGTGTCCCAGAGGACTTGCACAGCCCAGCTGTTAGGACAGCACTGGCTTCACCTGACACCCTGCTGTAACTCCTGGTGGTACTGCTGATGCAGCCTGGGTGTTTGGGAGCAGGTTAAGTGCTACAGGCACTGCACTGAATCAAAAGGGCAGACCCTGGGGTATGGTAAAAGCTGAAGCTGACATATAATTAAAGTAGTCCTGTCGCACCAGTTTGGTCACTTCATATTTGAGAGTAGGAATGTACAGTTTACCCTGCTTCCCCTTGGAGGCATTTTTTGAGTCCTGTTTGACACCTTCCAATGCTCCAAGATTTTACCTGCAGAAACATTATAGGGTTTTTTGTTGTTTTGTTTTGTTTTTTTCTCCTTCTTTTGTTTTTCAGAGTGCAGGAGTTTAGGGAAAGAGCACACTGAAATTTTTCTTCCCTGCAAAGGTAGTTTTGATGCAAGTCCCAAGTTCTGCTTGCTTTTAGTGACAGTGCTGGTTAAGAGAAAGTTGTTTTCTTGTTAGAGCTCCTGCTCTCTGTTCAGATTCCTTCAAATAAGGCTATGAGGTGTGGTCTGCTTTTTTGCCGTTCAAATCCACATGGTGGAAAGAAGCCTCTAAAACTCCCTTTTGAAGTGGTAATGCCTTCACCATCATCATTCCCTTTTAAGCTGTAAATTGTGGTTCTCTCCAGCTCTGAAGGAAATTTTTTGGGGGATCACGAGATTTCCCCAGCACTGCCATGAGACCAGTTGACTGTATGGCAAGTGTCACTGTAGTGATGGCAGTGGTGAGTGTGGGACTCAGTCTGAAAGGGCAGCTCCTGCAGGGAGGCACACAGTGCAACAGGAATTTAAGGGTCCTGGGGAAAAGGCAGCATTTGTTTACCTGTGTAAATTGTCAGGGATGGAAATGGTGCTGTTCAAACAAGCATTTGCATGTGCTAACACTGCAAACTGTGTTGCTGCTCTGGAAATAGTTTTGTGGGTCTGGCATATCTTGCTGGATGGAGACTTGGGCAGAATCTCAGTTGGGTGTGTCCAAAAATTTGCTGTATCTTGGCTTGTGGCCTGGAAAATAGACGATATTTGGATGCCCTTGACAACATCTGTTTTAACTTGCTTCCCTCTCAGCTGTGTTTTGTGCCACCCTCCTAGTGGGAGCCTCTGCTCTGCCTGTGCACACCAGTCACCCAGGCTAAGAGCTGTGGCCCTCCTTGGCTTGTGGGGAGCACCTTGTGATCAGATGCTCTCCTCTGCTGCTGTTCACCCTGGCCACACTCCTGTCCTTTGGCTCACACTTGACAGAGCTTCCACAGACACAGGGAAGAAGAAAAGCCACCTGGTGTCTGAAACAGTACAGTGTTGGGACAGTAAATGGTTTTGAAGTGGCATTGTCATTATTGCCTTGGAACCAGTGAGATAATGTGCTCATTTCCAAGAACAGGAAGAAACTTGTGCTTTCACAGATAAATTTTGAGGTTTTCCCCCTTACACTGCATCAGCTGAGCCAGCCACTCTGTTCCTCTTTTGGCATCTTGGTGGGCTTTGGTGGGCAGGCTCTGCTGCTTTGCAATGATGGAGTTTTTGTTCATTCAGCAAGGAGGGGATGTATCATTACTGCCTTCGTCCTCTGGTGGCAGTAGGTTTGCATGCTGGGAAACAGGAATCTCATGTTGTAAAACTGAAACATTTTCCCCCCTGCTCTTTTCTTTAGGATGCAATTAGAGATGTTCATGTGAAAGGAGTGATGTACAAATGGATTGAAAAAGACATGGGTGAGTTAAATGGAGCTCTGGTGCCAAATTCACTTGTCATTTCCTCAGTCTTTCTCTTTCGATAGGACTGATGAGGAATGCCACTTTGTCGCCATAGTGGTTCATTGCCTGCCTGCCTGAGGCTCTATCTCAGACCTTTTGCATCTTTAGTGGTATAGGGGCTAGGTTTGCTTTGGTTTATAGAAGTGTGGTCATGACTTAATGCAAGGTGTTCTGATTGATGCTGTGTGTTTCATTCTGATACAGAACGGTATATTCTGCATGGGGATGAAATCTATGCTGTGCTGAACCGCCTGGTGAACCACAAGAAGAAACTGTTCCTCATCACAAACAGTCCCTTTAGCTTTGTGTGAGTACCATTATTGCTCATCGATGGTCACCATGGCACAGCAAGAGCTGTGCAGGGCTCTCCCTCCTCTAAGCACCTGGAATTTGGATGGGACAGGGTTTTGTGGCAGTAGTCATGGAGCTTTCTGGGAACTATTTATGGTGAATGTTGCACCCACAGCATTGATCTCACTTCTTGAAGAACTTACAAGGCTGTGGCTGGCCACAACATTACAGAGCTGACACTTTCTATTGCCTCTAGCAGTGTTTGCTGTATCACAGACTTCCCTGGGCTTCCAGTGGTGCACAAGAACATGTATGACAGCTTGAAACAAGGCACAACATCAATACTTCATACAGTGAGACAGCCTTGGGAGGTTCACAAATCTCTGTTTTCTTCTCTGTTACTGAAATAAGAGTGAATTTGGGCATACTGTTGTGAACATGCAGTGTTTGGTGAAAAGAAGAGTACTGGATCTGTTAATTTTTCTGTTCCTTTGCCCTTAGGGACAAAGGAATGAAGCACATGGTTGGCAAGAACTGGCGGGATTTATTTGACATGGTCATTGTGCAAGCAGACAAGCCCAACTTCTTCACCGACCGGCGGAAGTATGTGTCCAAGGATTCCTGCTGGGGCTTCAGCCCCCTCCCTGCAGGGAACTGCCCCTCTGGCCTGCCAGAAAGCAGGACTTTGCTAAGCGTAGTCTAGCTCCAGGAGGTTTTCCACCTTCCAGTGTTCTCTCAGATACTCTCTGAGGAGGCAAGAATTGACCAGGCTGGGAGTAAGTGGATAGAATGTGTAAAGCCAAGCAGAAAACGTGTTTCTAAAATTGGCGTGAGAGATGGCCATTTCTTGTCTTGAGAGTGGGACAAAATCTTTCCTTTTCCTCTTCCCCACAGAAAGTATCTTTGTGGTTTGGTTTTTTGAGGTTTCTTGTTTGTACTGGATACATGCTGTTTGGGAATTGGCAGCCCTGGAAGCCTTTGTACGTGGCAGCTGGGTTTTGTGGTCGGTTAGGAGCTGCCAATAGACAGGCTGCTGTCCTTACTTTGCTCTTTGGCTTCTTTGCTTTGGGGACTTGTGTCTGCTTAGTTGGGGGATTGGTCTGTTCTTTTCTTTGTATGTGTTTTCCTCCCCCACTACCCAGACCGTTGGCGTATGCTGGAGTAAACCAATGTTATGGAATGGCTTTATAAGCTGTGCTGGCCTGGTAAAGGTTTTTTTTCATGGGCTGCAGGTGAAGTGCTTTACAAGCACAGCCTGGAGCTATGATGATCTGGTCCTCTTGGAAATAAAACCTATGGCTGCCTGGTGCCTAAGATCCACTCGTGGAATGAAGAATGTCATGGCAAGCCCTCAGGAAAAACAGGAGACAGCTCAGTTCACCTGATGAGCTCAGCACGGGGACTGCTTTCCATTCTCTCTGCAGACTTGCTTTATCCTGTTAGGACATTGCATGGTCTCTGTTGGGCTGGGGCATAGCTAGGTTGGAAGAGCACACAAAGTGTTTCATGGCAAAGCCTTCTTAGCCTTGGCATTTCAGAGGGAGTCATTAAGGTTTTTTTCTTCCTCTCTGTACGTGAAAACAAGAATTGTTAGGGATTTTGGCATGAAATGGTTACAATCAATGGAAGCATTTTGAAAGATTATTTCCCTTTCATACTTTCTCTTTCCCGGAGAAAATAGTGCAGAATGCCCAGAAGGTCACTTAGAACTCATGTAGAGCTTTTATTTAAAGTTGTTACATAGGTAAACAAGTTTTGTGATTCAAATGTTCTGGTTGCTGGGAAACAATCACCAAAAATCAAAAGAAGTTGACATCTCCCCCCCTTTTTTCCCAGACCTTTTCGAAAACTGGATGATAAAGGCTCACTGCAGTGGGACAAAATAAACCAGCTGGAGAAGGGAAAGATCTACAAAGAGGTAAAGTGAATGGGTGCATAAGGGATGTCAAGCAGGAGTCTGAAATGGTGGGGACTTATAACACGCCTGCAGTTCTAGAAATCACTGGAAAAACAGGACAATCTGCTTGGTCAGGGTGAGGGGAAATGATGGGGTCTGCTGTAGGACACTTGTTCATGGCTGGTGTTTGAAAAGTGAAACACAGAAGTCCTTGAAAAGAGCACCTGTGTGGGTAGAAGGCGTTTGTAAGAAGACACACTCAGGGCTCTGTGCTGGCTGTGGGCAGTGGGAGATGCCCTCTGTCCCCAGGAGCTCTCGCTGGCCTGGTAGGATCCTGTCCCCCAGAATGCTTTCAGCATGGCCCTGGCACTAGGGATGGAGGGACAGGGACAAGTGAGAAAAGGCAGAGCAGGGCCAGGTAACTTAAGGTGTGGGGTACCTGCTTTTCTGCCTAAGGGAACCTGTGCTGAGTTACCTCTGCCAGGCTGGGTTTGCCTTGCTGCTGCCTGGTTTGTGTGAGATGGGGTGGTAGGGAAACATCCCCTGGATGTGTTGGAGGGGCCAGTGAATGTCCCTGTCTCTGTGTACAATAAAACCTTCACCCTAGGAGGTCTGCTCTGATTGTCTAGCATGGCCAACTGAGCATTTTCCCTCAGCTCTTTTGATTGTCCTGATCCTGAAAGTCTTGTCCTGGAGGGGCTCCCTAGAGTGTGGTAGTTGAGGCTAAAAAAGCACAGCTCTCTGAAACCTGTTGTGCATGCCTAGATCTTCCACACCTCACTCCAAATTGTTCTCCATGAGGTTGAAAAAGGTGGACTTGTGTAGGATAAAGAAATAAGGAATAAAGAAACAAAGGTGATCAAACAGGAGGGTACAAAACCTTGCTCCTGACTCCCCCCTTCTGGAAGGACCAGCATGTCTGAAGATGAGCTGCAGCTCTGGTGAACTTGCTGCCCTGGATGTTGTCCTTGCAGCTGGTCTGTCCCCTGAGACAAGTTGCCTCTGGCTTTAGGACGGTTTGTTCTTGATTATTTGAGCTGTCCAATCCCACGGGAAGAAACTGTTAGTGAGATTGAGGTCAAGTAGCTGGGACCTGACCTGTGGTAGCAGAGTAGGTCGTGTCCTTGAGTAGTGCTGTTGGGAAACCTCTGTCTGGTGGGTCTGCCAAAGTGCTGGGCTGGTGTCCCATCCTCTGCCAAGAGCTAGGAGCTGGGAACATGCTAGTAGAGCTCGTTCCCAGTGGGTCAGCAGCTCCCTCAGGAGAAAGACACACCTCACCCATGGAGTTTATTGCTGCATTAAATCCTGCTCTTGACTCACCTACATCTTGTGGCCACAGATTGCTCACCCAAGGGAACAGTGCACTGAGGAAGGGAAAAGAGGAGGGATGAAGGTGGGCTGAGTAGAATTTTGGGTCCCTCTCCAATTCTTCCTCACAACTATATTTATCTGACTGCATTAATGTTGGTGCCTAACTGTGGTTCTTAGCATGTGATGAAGTGTGTATCCTGGTTGTAGCCCACCCTGTCTCCAGGATTTTGGGTTTCTTGGAGTGCTTCTTTCTGGCAAGTGTTTGTGGCCATGGACCTGTGCTGGTGGTGTTGCCAGGGGCCTCTGAGCTGTTCCTGTCCTCTGAAGCAGGGCTGGAAGGCAGTTTTTTGCTGTGGGTATCCCATGAATGAGAGCTCAGAGATTGGTGTTTTGCCCTAGGGACAGGGAAGTGGAAGTGATGCCCTCTAGTTCCTCTGTTCCAGATGTGGTGTTTTCTGTATGTGCCAAGTTCATCCCTCTCCAGATTTGTGATCTTGGGGAAAGGAGGGCAGGACCTGAAGGTCTCAGAACAGATCTGTGGCTCTGTGGAGCTCCAAGCACAAGTTTCCTGGCAGTCAGGTCCATTGCTGTTTGAGGTGACTGGAGCACAGCAAGAGGAATCTCGTCCTTCCATGGAGCCTGTCCTCCATTTCTTTCTCTGCCAGTGGCTTTCTGAGCAGCCCTCATGTGAGCAGCAGCAGCTTTGTGTCCAAGAAGTGCAGAGGCTGCCCAGTCCTGTTTCTGTGCTGTTAAGGGAAATCTGCTCAGCTCCAGGGATGCTGCAGGAACAGAAGGCCCAGCACCCTGGTCCTGGGCAGCCTTAGCTGTGCATACAGCAAACTGCCAGTGGCTGCTGGGGGGCTGCCTTGTGTTTGGAGCCTTTCTGGCCTGGCTGGTGCTGGTGGTTGGGGCTGCTGGTTCCCTCCTGCCACTGGAGACTGGCCAGAGGGATTGCTGCTGAGGAGTTTATAGGTTTGCACTGACTGCTTGTGCTGGTCTGCTGGTATTGATGGGGCCATTTCCTTTCCTAATGGTTTTTTTTTTTCATGACTCATGTGGAAAACTTGTGTGGAGATGGAAGCGTAGTCCCTAAAGTGCCTTCTGTGCATGTATGGATGATTGGAAAGCTTTGAAATCTGCTTGGTGCTGTGCTTTAGCTGGTGCTTTGAGGTCTGGTTTGTTTTACTCAGCTGTGAATCTGTGCAGGCTGTCTGGCTCTTTGGCTTGGTTAAACAATTCCTGTGGAGGTGTGGGTGTTGTTAATCTTTGGGGTTGGGACGTAGAACAGCTCCTGACTCCAAAAGCCTTGCCTGGCAGTGCTCACCTTCCCTCTGGTGCACCCTGTGAGGTGAAATCATTATCACCTGAGACCCACAACTAAACCCAGAACACGTGGGGTTCTTCCTGCCCATCCTCAAGGTCTTCTAATTTAGGTGTCTCGTGGCCTCTAAACTGCCTCCTTTTCTTGCCTTTTTTCTTGTCTTCTTGACTTCTGTGACCACAGAATTTCCCCTGAATTCCCTGTTTGCAAAAACTCTTTGGAAGAGTTTTTGCCTTTTTCTCTAGCCTTAAAAAAGCTGAGGGATGTACAGGGGATTGTCATATGGGAAGAAAGTGAAGTCAGGTGGGGAAGGACAGAAAGTGCTCACACCTGCATGTGTGGCCTTGTACCCATGTTTCACTCTGAGCTCCTGTCACTTGCAGGGCAACCTCTTTGATTTCCTGAGGCTGACGGGCTGGCGTGGATCCAAAGTGCTCTACTTTGGTGACCATCTGTACAGTGACCTGGCGGTGAGTGAAATGTCTTTGCTCTCAAGTGAGGTGGGAGCAATCCCACATGGCTGCTGTGGCTGCAGATAAGGCAGGACCTGCTCTGGGTGCTCAGGGCTGTGCTGGGTGCCCTTCTCCTTTCTGTAAGACAGATGCAAGCATTGGAGAAAAGGCTTCTGAAGTACTTTCTATGGGTAAAGTGTGAATTTGAGAGCAGTTTGTATTGATTCCACCTTTCTAGGTGCTTCATGCATCCCAGTGACCAGGAGATGGTTATTACTGGCATGGGCCACGGATGGCTGTCCCCTGAGAATACGGAATGGGAACAAACACACTCTTCTAGGAACTAGGGTTGTGTTTGGCTTTCAGTCTTTATGTTGAATTCTTGGTTGTTTTTTCACCCTGACCTCCAGGACCTCATGCTGCGTCATGGCTGGAGGACTGGAGCCATCGTTCCTGAACTGGAGACGGAGATCCGGATCATAAACACGGAGCAGTACATGCACTCCCTGACCTGGCAGCAGGCTCTGACAGGGCTGCTGGAGAGAATGCAGGTACACAGCTCCTGGCTGAGCTGTTATATGCTGCCTTCTGATCTGAGTTTTGGGTTTAACATGGGGATGAGGGGATTGTACCATCTTGCCTGCCTCAAAAATCTCTCATCCTCCTGCTGGTGCAGTGGGCTCTGTGTTTGTGAGTTACAGTGGAAATGGCAGGGAGCTGAGGTGTGGCCTGCAGGACTGATGGATGTGATGCTTTCTACTGCTGTCTTTGCAGATGTATCAGGATGCAGAGTCAAAGCAAGTATTGCTGGAGTGGATGAAGGAACGGCAGGAGATCAGGTGAGCATTTCCCCTCCTCACTTGGGAGGTCTCTTAGGGTCTCCCAGGCCCTGTTTTGTAACCTGCTTTGGGGGTAATGCTGCTGCAGCTGCTGCACTCTGGTCCTGCGTGGTGCCACTTGCCTCTGGGTGGGGGCCATGCAGCAGTGCAGTCCTGCAGCCTGGGAGGTTGGACTGGTTTGAAGGCAGGGTGGGAAAAGGGAATGCTGGGAGGGGTTGATGGGCTGTCTGCTACATAACAGGGGGAGTAAGAGTGCACTGAATGTTCATCAGTCTCACTGCACAGGGACTGGTCTGCATCACAGGCAGTACTTGGGGTGATCCCCTAATGCTCAGGGAGTGGGGTGGCCCAGGGCTAAAGGAGTGGGAAGAATCTGTGACCAGTTTTAGCTACAAAACACCATCTCTTTCTTCTCAGGTCTTTGACGAAGAACCTGTTCAACCCCCAGTTTGGAAGCATCTTCCGCACATTCCACAACCCCACGTACTTCTCCCGCCGGCTGGTGCGCTTCTCTGATATCTACATGGCTTCCATCAGCTGCCTGCTCAACTACGACGTGAATTTCACCTTCTACCCCCGGCGCACTCCTCTGCAGCACGAGGCTCCGCTCTGGATGGATCAGCTGTGCACGGGCTGCATGAAAACCCCCTTCCTGGAGGAGATGGTGCACATCCGATGAAGGGCAGGTACTGCAGGCAGCAGCAGCACAGCCGCGGCTGGAGCAGGGCCAGGCCGCTTGGCCGGCAGCACCTCTGTCTACCACTAAAGGGCGTTTCACACTTGAGTATGTGTGTAGATGGTGTGTTTATTTCTCCTTTCACTGGCCCCATCCCTTTCCCTGAAGTGCATTGCAGGCTGGATAGAGGATGGGTGCTTGTGCAGGGAGCCCTCTCTAGGAGTAGGTGAGATGGAGGGGCCAATGCTGGTGGATGGGACGCTGCCCCTCCCTGCTCTGTGCCCACACAAGCGGCTCAGGCATTGAGCTTCACATCTCCAGTGCTTGTTGAGAACAACCCACAGGAGCTGTGACAAGGTGTGCCAGGTCTACAGCTGCTCCCACAGCCCGGGACTGCAGCATAAGTGACTGCAGATGGACAGGGAGAGTCAAGGCTGCCAGCTGGGCAACCACTCCAGCCCATCAATGAGTGTATCACATGACAAAGCATCAGCAGTGTTACCTGTCCAGCAGCCCTCAGCCCCACCCAGCTCCCCACCAGACTGGTCTGTCCGGCTGGGGACTCTGGTAGGTCACTGGGGAGGATATGCAAACCTTGGGTGTGGGAGTAGGTCACAGGGTCTCAAAGGTACTATTTGGGGACATGGCTGGTATTTGAGAAAGCTTAAGGCTGTGCACTGTTGGTATTTCTGGGTTTGGTGCCATGTGACATCAATACTTTGGCAATTGATGTGGTGTGGTCTGTTGGAGCTGCAGAGGGATGTGTTCAGCCCTTCAGGGAAGGTGCAGGGTTGGCAGCAGAGGTGGTGACCTTCCATCTGTGTCCACTGAGCTGTGGCCTAAGGTGGCTGGAGGGGCAAGTGAGGATGTTTGGGGAGGGAATGAGTGTGAAATGCTGTGGGGAGCGTGGCCAAACAAAGCCCTGTGGTGCCTCCTCAGCAGAAGAAAGAGCAAAGAGATGCTAATAGTGATGCCAGAGTCTATAGGATGGGACAAGGGTGACAGGCCCAAGGCTCTGGAAGGTGAGAGCTGATTTAGGATGGGAGGTGCAGAAAGTGGGCTCTGCACCTGGCTCAGGGCCTTTCTGGTTCTGTGAAGATTTTAGACTGCCCCAGGGCCACGCAGGGTGTTGGGGAGAGGCAGCTGAGGCGGAGAGGGGGTGTTGGGAGTTCTTGCCACTCTGATACTGGTTGACCCTAAGGGACAGGAGATCATGCCCTCAGCAAGCTGGTTTGTGTGTGGGAAGTGATGGCTATAGGATGAAGGCGTGCTGATAGTGATTGCCTTGGTCCTCCTTGTCCTCCCCTCACTGCCACACCATTTGCAGATGGCAACAAGGCTGACAGTGCTAGCTTGCTGAGGGGCAGTTAGTGTTGAGGTGACAGGGAGGAGAGAGGGAACAGAGAAAGGAGGGCCTGGCAGGGAGCAGGCACAGAGATGAATGAGTGACTGCAGAGAGGGTGAGGGCTGTGGGTTTGGAGGGAGCTGGGGATGAGCACAGGGGCAGGCACCAGGGGTTTGTGAGCACTGGGCTGTGGTGATGGCTGTAAGGGCTGGGGGTGTCAGTGTGGAGGCAGCTGAGGAAGAGGAACCAGGGCAGTGTGGAGGACCCTGTGCCAGGATGTGGTGACTCAAAGAAAGGCACTCTGTGTGTGTGTCAGCAACCCTCAGTGAGTCACACTCACACACACACACACATGCACACACACACACAAAATCTTCTCCTGCGTGTTCCTCCCCAGTGCTGTGGCAGGCTGGCCTGTCAGTCTGTCACTTGTGTGTCACTGCCTTGTCTTTGTGCCATGTGCCAGCCTCTCGCACACTTTCACAATGCCTTGTGCTCAACTCAGTGGCTTGGACAATCTGTTAATCTGTGGCTGCTCTAATCAAACTCCTGTAGTAGGTGCATGTGGCACTTGTCTTTGTGCTTTGTGTAGTGTGTAGCTCAATAAACGTCTGCAGCATGTTTAACTAACTGACTAACCCGCTCACTGCCTCAGCAGGGCTCCTCTGCCTTCCCTGGAGGCACTACCAGCAGCAGCCTGGGCTGAAGCCTGGGTGGGCATGGAGCAGAACGAGGCTGAGGCGCTCAGCACGGAGCAGTGGGTGCCCTGACAGCGGTGGTGCAGTCAGGGGGCACCCGAAAGGGGCCTTCGGGGTGGTGACTGACGTGACTCGTACCTGACCATGGGGCAGGGCACAGGAGCGGGCCCCGGGGGATGCTGCACGTGAACACCAAGGGCCGTACGTCCCTGTGAGCGCCTGAACCGGGCCCTGGATGCTGGAGGTTTGGGCAGACACCACCTCGTAGGGGACCACGACAGGCGCTGGGCGGGGGCGAGAAGGGGCTGGAGCTCCGACCTGCTGGGGGTGGCCGCTACCGGCGGCGGGAGGGCGGGGCGGCGAGGCAG
>VZSR01000223.1:5061361-5077901 GCA_013398615.1 Brachypodius melanocephalos
CGAACACCTGGCTCCATCCACGGCGCTCGCCCCCCGTCCCGCTGCCCAGCTCGCCCGTACCTGATAGTACCCGAACTGCCCCTGCTGCCGCCGCCTCCTCACGCAGTAGTAGGCGACGCCGGCACCCGCAGCCAGTGCCAGCACAAAGCACAGCGCGGACGCCGTCCCCGTGGCCACGGAGCCCGAGCCCTGCGCCGCGCCGTTCACCTGTCCGAAAACAGCGGCCCCGTCAGGGCACTGCCCCGGCACAGCGATGGCACCGCCCCTGCTGCTGCTCCCCGGTGGGACCGTGGGCAGCCCTCCCAAAATTCCAGAGCAGAGGACAAGACCAGTTCTTGGGATGACTCTGTCATATCATCCCCTGATGCCAGCCCCGTTCATGCCCCAGACTCACCTGGCCAAGGTGAACAACGGGCGGTGGGATCCTCAGTGGCTCTGCTATCACGTGAATAATGCCATTGAAAGCTGCAATGTCCCACTCCACAATCATCGTGTCATTGATCCCCTTAGCGTCCTACAGCACAGGACACAGATGATGTCACCTGCCCAGAAAGGCTCCCCATCATTCCCTATCTCGAAAGAGATGTGGTGAAAACTTGTGGCTTTTTTTGCCCTCTGCCAAGGCTAAACCTACTGAGTGCTCTGTGCTGTTGCTCGCTGGGAGGTCTGATACATGGAGGTCATATCCTGACTGGGACGGGATGATGGTGCCCACTGTGAGGTTGAAGCTGAAGAGGATGACATTGCTGGATGACACGTGGAGCTTCAGTTCTTCTCCTGTCAGTGTCTGAATAAGCACCAGTGCACAGGGGTGAGAAATGGATGAGCTGATCTCTCCCTTTCCTTGCTGCTGTGCAGCCCCCCAGCCAAGCCCAGACTCTGTCCATGGCCACAGACAGCTCCATTCACGGATAACACGGCACAGAATGACTGTGCTGAGGAGAGGGGATTTGCCACCCTTAGGACTGTCAAAGCTCAGCTGGAGAAGGCTCTGAGCATCCTGATCTAAATGGCTTTTCTGAGGGAATGTCTGGATTGGAGACCTCCAATCCACCGGTCCTCTCTGACCCACATTCCTCCTCCTTCCCCAGACTATTTCACACTGTCATGCCAGCTTTGGTGACATCTGCTCTCCTCTGGGGCTTTGACAGTTAATCCCTGCTTGCTTACCTCATTGTCTGCAAAACCAGAATTCAGAGGGGCAAAGAGAGTTTTGGGAGCAGAGACATCAGACAAATACATGAAAAAATCCAGTCCTTCTTCTGTGTCATTGGCAAAATTGAGCAGCATCTGGAAGAGATGGGAGTTCTTCCCCATCAGCTGGCACATTGCTGGCAGCACAATGCCATCACCTTCCCCAGCCCAGGAACTCCCCAGCCCTGGAAAGAAACCCCCTCTGTGTCTGTAGTTTCTACCTTGCACACACACCAAATCCCAACTCCTCCCTGTTCCAGCTGCTCCCTCCCTCTGCCTTGCTGCTCCTGCAGAACCAGGAGAGCATCACTTACGGAGTAGAAGGTGGAGAAGCGGTCCTGGTCTGCAAGCACATCGGGCAGTTTCCCACTGCACCAATACCCATCTCCCACAAACCCATCACGGCAGGTGCAGGTCACGTCTGCAAAGGAACACCAGGGTGTGATTGGACTCACCAATGCTGGCTGCATCAGCCACCTTTTGATTTCTGGATACCATCATCACATTCCCTCTGGACATGGGAATGGGGAGAGGGGGTGTGCCCACCTGCCCTCATGCTCCAGGGCAGTTCCCTGCCTGCTGCCCTGACACAGCTCTTGTGCCCAACAGGACTGTCCCCAGGAAATGTGCTGGCCCCACTCACCCTTCTCCTGGTAGCAGAATGCATCCCAGGTCTCGCTCAGGTTGCTTCGGGAGCCATAGTCCACAATGCCCACATGGCTGGACCCACAGCTGGGGTTGGGGTAGGCTGTGGGGTATCCAGCTGTGCCATTGTCCAGCCAACCCACCAAGCACAGATGGAATCCCATCTGGGAGAGCAAAATCAATTATTAGATTAAAAATAGCTCTGTCCCAGGTTTTCTGCCCCAATGAACATTCCCATTGTTCCTCATCCAACAAACCCAAACACCCAAAGTGTTGGGCACGGTCACAAGTCCCATCCCAGTGTGACTGGCAGGACCCACCAGCCCTCCTGTTTCATGGATGTAGATGGAGCAAACAGAGCCTGGCTGAGGGGATGAGAGGTCACTCACCCACATGTCACCCCTGGGCTGTCTTGGGCCCCAGGAAACGCATGGCCTGCCCCAGCACCACGAGGGGACAGAGCCACCCCTGCCCTGACCTGCTGTGCTGCTCCCAGCTGCTGGAATGTGGCCAGGGAAGCGCCTTCTGCAGCACAGGCTGCCTGAGCCTGCTCATAAGTGAAGTCATACTTTTTTCGGGGTGACTGCAGGTGAAACACACCCATGGTCTTATCTGCAAAATACCAAAGCCCAGGAGCATCAGTACAGGACACACTGAGCCACCTCCCTGGGCAGCCGTGTGGCTCCCTGTGTGAACGTGGGCAGCACTGCCAAGGAGGGTGGGATGTGGGCAAGGCACAAGTGGGTGAGAGGCTTCCTCTGAGCTTCTCGCCTTCCACACAGGAGCCACTGCCGCCAGAGGCCATCTCATGTCACATGGGAGCACACAAGGATGGCTCTCCCTCCCCATATGACATGTAGGGAAAAGGGAAATGTGAAAACCACACCAACCTACAGAGGTGAGTCTCTGTCCCCTTGGCCATTCCACCCTCCAGCTCTCCTGAGGGGAGCTCCAGGCCAAGGGTGGAGAATGAGGGAATGTGGCCTCTCCATGGAACATCATCCTTGTCCCTGCAGGGCTGAGCACACTCACCATGGAAGTGCAGGTCAGTGCAGGTGGCCTCCCGATGGCACTGCCCGTTGTCCTCCAGGCACCGGTCTGTGGGGGGCACAGCCTGCTCCAGGCACTGGATCCCGTCACCGACATAGCCCTGCTTGCACTCGCAGCGCCGCTCGTTCTGCAGCACAGGGGGACAGGGGCAGCTGTGTCAGTGAAAACACACAGATACCAGATCCTTGCATCCCTGTGGAGATGGGGGTGAGCCTTCAGAATGCTTCTACAGCCTGCTGGGGCTGTGACAGAGCTGGGAAAAGCCATGTGGCCTGTCCTACCCCCACACCCAGGCAATGTCACATGGAGGCCTCGGCACGTGCTGTTTGTTTGAGCTGAGCTTTGGGGTACGTGGCTCCCGACTCTTGCACTACACCATGCTTGGTGATCAACTTTGGTTCTTCTGCAAAAACGGCCAGCATTGTCCTTGAAGGACCATCCAGGAGCCCCCAAAACAGCCCAGGAATGACACAACTGACACAGCTTTTGCTCCTTAGAAAGGGGAGTGGGGAAAACCGGCCTCAGTATACCATCCCCAGAACAATCACAGCAACGCAGCCCCTGCCTGGTGGTGACCACCTGCCGGGTGAGCGCAGCACCGGAGGGCACCAGAGGGGAGGTGTAGGGTACTGCAGCACGGGGGACACTGTCGCATGGCTGTCACATGGCTGTCACATGGCTGTCCCAGCTGGCACCCTGGGGCCGCGCTCACCGGGCCGGTGCTGATGCAGAGGGCGTGCTCGCTGCAGTCCCCGTTCCTGCCGTCGGCACAGCGGTCGATGGGCTCGCAGATGTAGCCGTCACCTCTGTAGCCGGGGGCGCAGGCACAGGACACGTTCACGCCCGTCTGTGAGCACTGTGCGTGCCTGGCACAGCCCCCGTTGTCCTGGCTGCACATGTCGATCACTGCGGGAGGGAAGTCCTGCGTTAACTAAACCATCTCATGAGGTGTCCTGGCGGTCAGCCCGGCTGTCCTGCCAGTTGTCACCCCAATATGGCCATCGGCAGATGGTCACATGCTGCCCGTTGCCCCCTGCTCGCACCCCTCCAGCCCAGCCTCGGGGGATGCTCCGTACCTGAGCAGGTTCTCCCGTCCCCTTCGTAGTGCAGGTCGCACTCGCAGAGGTTGCCGGCGCGGCAGGCGGCCTGGGCGTGGCACGGGGGAGAGCAGGTGGGTGTCACCACTGAAACCACAACACACCCGGCTCACGGTGACCGCAGGGCTGTGACACGGCCACCGCTGCCACCACCAGCCTCTGCCCCGGGCCACCTGTCCCACATTCCCACCTCTCTCCTTCCCCCGTTCTCTTCTGCAGGTGCCTTGCCCAAACACAGAGGTTTCTTACTCCATCAAACATCAAAGGTGCCTCGGATCTTCACCTAAGCCTCAAGCCCTTCTTGGAGCACCTCTGAGCTCAGGGACTTGTTCACGATCCAGTAGAGCTTTTCTCCTCCGCCCCTTCCCCACCACCCCAACCCTCGTGAAATTCAGCAGCACGTGGCGGATCTCGGGATGAGCCTCACAACTCATGAGAGCTCCTTTTTGGGGATATTTCTGAACAGCTGCTTGAAGTACCCAGCTCCTGGGAAAGCAGCCCTGTGGCAGCAGGTCCCAGGGAACATCAGGTGGGTCCCAGGGCACAGCTGAGCATCCCTCACCCAGTCTGATCTCACAGCGGGCCCCGGTCCAGCCCTCAGCACAGAAGCAGAAGCCGTCGCCATGCAGGCCTGCGTTGCACACTCCATGCTCTGTACAGTTGCACTCTGTGAGGAATGGATAAACACAGCATTTGTGCCTGGGTAGAAAGGGCCTGGGACAGCCACGTGGCAGAAATGTGGCGCTGTGGGCAGGTGTGAAGGTGGGCACAGGAGCCCAACACATGCCTTCCTGCCAGTCCTGGCCCCCATCACACACGCCCTTCACAGAGGAAGAGAAGCCTCTGCACTCACAATACCCCATCACTCCTCTCCCCTGGGCATTTCTGGAATGTGTTTCTTACTCTTGAAACATTTCTTGAGACCCTGTGAGGCCCAGTTTGGGATGGGAGGATGCAGGACTCTCCTTTCCCTCCCTTTGCTTTTGTCTCACACGGGCACAGGTCCCTGCTGAGCACGTCCCAGGTGATGCTCTTTCTGCACAGGGTTCATCACAACTTCCGTGTCTCCCAGCTCACAGCACAGTGAAATACTTTCCCCCAAACTGAGGCTTTCAGCTGTGCTCCACAAACGAGAAGGGGTCTGACCCTGTGGCTTTATCAGCTGGGCTGCAAGGGGCTCAGCCCAGCACCTCGCCCCTGTCCCGCAGCCCCTGCCCAGCCCAGCCCCTCGGTGCTGCCCCTGCCCGTACCTCGGCATTCCGGGCCGTATCTGCCGGGCGCGCAGAGCTCGCAGCCCGTCCCGATGAACTCCTGGCTGCAGTTGCAGATCCCCGAGCCGCTGATTTTGTCATCGCAGGTCCCGCGGTTGTTGCAGGGCGCCTCCAGCCCTCCCAGGCACACTGCAAATGGGGCACCTCAGTGAGGCTCTGGTGACAAAGGGACCCTGCGCTGGAGGGGAGCCACCCGCTGCCTCCCACAGACCCCGCACATCACTGAGCTGCTGCTCGCGGGGTGCTCGGATCACAGACAGCTCAGCAGCCTGGGGACCGAGTGCTAGGGACATCCCATGACAGGAAAACTCAGGAATGAGGGCAAGAGGGACAAATTTGGCACATCTTCAAGCCTGGGAAGAACCCCTGCTGTGCTGTGCTGGGTCTGTGCTGTCCTGCCCCACACTAACAGCAGACTCACCCAAGGATGTGAAAGCTGCCCATGGCACAGAGGGCAGAGGAAAGGTTGAGCCTTGACAGCATCTAGAGGCGAGTGACATGTCTGATAGCCATCCCCAGCAGCCCAGTGCCCAGGGCTCTTCACAGAGACAAGATATTCTCCAAGAAAAGGGAACTCCCTGTTGTAATCCCAGGGTATTGTTCCCTGCACCCTCTACAGGCTGGGGCTCCCTGCCCACCCTTGTCCAGGGAAGCACACTCATGGATGTCGGTGTGCTGAAGCAGAAAGGCCACCCTCCCGCAGGGGGGACAGGGGACAGGGCCGGGGCGGGACAGGGTGAGGCTCTCACCCCGGCAGTCCCTGCCGTAGTGGTTGGCACAGCACTGCGGGACCCACTGGCTGGAAAAGCAGGTCCTCCTGCAGCCTCGTCTTAGAGGCCCCCTGGAAGGGAAGTGTCTCCTAAGGGAGTCCCACGGGGAGTGCCCCCAGGCCGGCCGCAGGAAGGAGTTGCGGTGGAGCAGGAACGTGTTCCTCAGCAGCTGGTTCCCGTAGTAGTAGCAGCGTTTGATTTCCCCCTGTGAGGAAACAGGCAAAACGCAGACTTTGCCACACTGGTCAGGGACAACTCCCCTGGACTTTTCTTGTGCCACTCATTCAGTTTTATGACAAGTAACAGAGGCCTCCTAACATGTGCTGGGGCTGGTGACGATGGAGCCCCAGAGGAACCTCAGGGACACTCCAGAAGCCAGCAGTGAGAATGGGGTACAGCCACTGCCTCCGACCATGGGATGCCTGAGCCACTCCCAGGCTGAATTCTTTTGCTGTAAAGCATCCAGAGCCACCCCCAGTGCTGTCGGAGGGACCCCTGTGCCACTGTCACCCACCAAGCAAAGACCACTGGACCCCATATTTTTCAGCTCAGCTCCTGCATGAGTCGGGCAAGGCATGGACCGTGTGACTGAGCCAAGGGCTTGCCACATGCAGGTGGGCTGCTAAAACATGGGGGGCACGTGGATGTTGCCATCAGTCCCCTAAAAGGCCTCCCTGGTGACAAAGCTGTGATCTTTACCTGTTGGATGGAGCCAGCAGGGCAGGGTGGCTCGAAGCCACAGAGTCCACAGCTCCCTGGAGCTGCCTGTGGAGAGGAGAAAGAAACCTCACAACAACTCAATCCATGCTGCTGCCTCTCTTGGCTGCTCAGAGCTTTGCCAAGGAAGGGCAGCCAGCCCTCCAGAAATCCCTCTTCCCAGGCACAGGGCTGCACAGGTGGCCCAGATCATCATTCAGCTCATCACAGGTGCTTTTACCTGCAGCTCAACCAAGGTGAACTCATCACACCGAGATCCCAGATCCGGCGGCTCCAAGAGTTTATCAATGCCGTGAGCAATGCCCCCGTTGAACTCCATGTGCCTCTGGATGATGGTGGCATCGCCATTCCCCACCAGAATCTCCCCCTAAAGGAGGAAGAAAGCAACTTGTGATTCTGGCACATCCTACATCCTGGCTGTACCACCCAAAAGTTGCTTGGTTTTGGCTGCCATGGCTTGTTAATCACCCCAAGAACTCCAAAACCTTTGTGCACATGTCCTTGATCACCCTTCCTGCTTGACACTTTTCACAGCCACCTGTCCCAAGGATGGCCTCTGTCCATGCAGCAGATGCTCTCTAAAGGTTGTGGCACCACGGGGTTGGCTTTCTAGCCAGGTCATTGTGACATTCACATGCAGCTACCACACACCTCTGCATTTCCCTGCCAGCTGGCCCCATCTTGTGCCTCTTTACAGCCCAGCTGTAGCCAGGGAATGGGGTGTCCCAGCCTGCAAGCACCCCAGCTCTGTGTTCACTCCCTGCCAGAAGCACCAGTTGCCCCGTGGCCATGCCCAGGGACACCTGTCCCATGGGAAGCCAAGCCTGGAATCACCAACACTCACCACGTGGGCTTTGCTGCAGCTGAAGGAGATGGTGGAACCATGCATGGTCCGTATGGTTTCAACCTGGGGCACGTTACCAGCGACAATCTGGGAGGGAAAAAGAAGAATGTGAAGGAGAGACTGGCAAAACTGGCAGCTCATGTTTAACACATGATGAGGACAGGGGTCAGTGGCCAGCCTCGGAGGGGTGTGATGTGGCAGTCCCTGAAGCTGGTGTGGTGGCACAGCTCAGCTGCGCTGGGTTAGTCCCAGATTCCTGCACAGTGAGAGCCCAGTGTGAAAAAGCAGGGCCTGGCTTTGCTCAGCTGGACTCTCTCCTCATTCATACACCTGTACAGAGCCTATTTGTGAGCCCTGCAGCTCCCCAGAAGCTGATCACAGAAGGTTTCAGCTCAGCCACCAGAGGCTCACAATGATGCTGTAGGTGCCTCAAATGCTCAAACAGCTTTGGATCTTCTCAAGACAACAGATATGCAGTGTGTTCTACGGCAGCAAAACATTTGGCAAGGTCACTCTGACACAGCCACAGCAGACAGTGGCCCTTGGTGTGGCTCTGAGCTCGCGTGCTGTCACATTTACCTTGGTGTCCCTGATCATGTGTGCTTTGAGGTAGGAGGCCAGCACGTCCCGGTGCTCCCGGCGGTACAGGAACTTCTGGCGGCTCTCCGGGAGCGCTCTGAAGGCGGCGTCCGTGGGCCAGAGCAGCGTGAAGGGTTTGTGCACGGGGTCCCCGAGCAGCGGCAGCAGCTCCGCGTCCTGCCCGGAGCACAAAGGGGAAGGAGCCCTCGCTGGCCGTGCACGGGCATGCAGCGCTCACCCGGAGCAGCGGCGGCAGGGGCAGGGGCTCACCTGCAGCAGCTTGCTGTAAATGCTGTACCCAAAGGCCTCGGCCACGTCCGTGATGTTCTGCTGCGGGTGGAGGAAAGCGAACAACTGGCACCGAGAGTTCCCCATGCAGGGGAGAAACCACACAGGCAACAACTACAACAGCTAAACACAAGTTTATCTCTGTCGCCATCACGTCCTGGAAAGGGCAGGCATTCAGCTGCCACCGCTTTTCTGATTCGTTCTGGGTAGACACTACTATGGCAGGAGCTGGGATAAATTCCAGCACTCTCTTGTGGTGCACAGAAAATGTGTTATATTCTGTAAAATGCAGGCTCTGTAAGTGCCTAATGCTTGCTTTGGGAGTCACAGAGAAGCATTGGCAAACTCATGCTGCAACCTGCTCTGTGCTGGAAAAGAAGTGTAGTGGTTGGCACAGGACAAGATCCTCCAGCCTACATCCAGAAATGTTGTTCCCTAGTGATGGAAAAGGCTCCTTATATTCTAAATATGCCACAAATGCTGTCACCTTCACAAGCTAAATCTGTGGCCTCAGACAACCCCCAGGCAGTCAGGGACAGGAAGGAAGAGCAGCCCAGGCAGCTTTGGGCTGGGAGAGATCCTGTCCCTGAGCTCACCACAGCCCTGACACCAGGGAGCAGCTCCAGCCTTACCTGTAAGAGCTTTGAGGAAATGTTCCTGTCCACCAGGTCACTGGGAATGAGGATCTTGTTGATGAAGTGAATGACCCCGTTCACACCCACGATGTCACTGGTGACCATTTTGGCTTCCTCATTGAGAGTGATGCTATTCTGAGAGAGAGGGGACCTGCTGGACCTGCACCAGCCACAGCACCTTGCTGGCAGTGTCTGTGGGCCCTGGGCAAGTCACTGCACCAGCCACAGTGCCTCCACATGACAGAAAAAGCGACATCCTGGCAAATGGGACAGCAAAGGGAATTACCTCGTTCACTGTGATCTTTATTTTGTGGCCAGATAAAGATGTAAGGGACTCCTGGCCTTCCAGGTCACTGGAGAGCAATTTCTGGCAGCCCACCATGTGATAGCGAAGCAGGTCCCGGAGGAGACCTCTGCTCTTCCACTCCTCAAACTACAGACAGAAAACAGGAATGAGATCACACCAGGGCTCTTTGCCTTGCACACAGGGAGAGAGGGAGACCTGGATTGCCTGAATTCCCTCTGACTCATCCCTGCAGTCCCCCCAAAACACAAAGGCACAAAAGGTTTGTGAAGGCACAAAACCATTTGAGAACTTTGGGAACTTTCAACCAGCTTGACCTGTCGGTGATGGAGTTAGGATATTCCATTACACTGACACCAAAAAGCTGCCATTCTCTTATTTCTGAGAAGGAGTAAGGGGTCTGTTAAGGTGCATGGGAGCCTTGCTATTGCTAGCCCCATGGGCACCAAAGCCACCACACACCACAGACCTGGCACAGCACCTCTGAGGCCCACAAAACATCATACCCAACAAGGGTCTCCTTACAAGAGGAGACATGTCCATCTCTCTCCAGGGTGTTACCTCAGGGAGATGCCTCAAAACTTCTGCTTTTACACTGATGGAGAACAGGGGATGCCTTTAGCTCTCCATGGTGCATCCCCTTTGCCTTGATTCACTGGGAAGAACAGCCCCAGAGGGGACATTGCCACAAGTGCAGCTGACAAACACCCGACAAAGCTTGGCACAGGAAGGCACTTACCACTGTGGTGTTTCCTATGAAATCTGTCTGTGGGACGAAGACAGTGAAAGGCCCTGCCCCGCTGAGTTCTTTGATGCTTTCTGCCTGTGTTAGAAGAGCATTTGTGGGAAGGGAAGCGGGAAATGTTGTTCCAGTTAGCAAGACCCTTTGCAGAAAGCCCTAGGTGGGATTTACTACACAGAGACAAGGACAAAGCTGGCACCAACCTGTATCATCCTAAAGAACATGGATGCATCTGGAATCCTTCCGAGCTCCTTAAACAAAGGGAATCAGCTGGTGTTAACACGGTCCCTTCCACTTGCTCCACACCAACCTGCTCCTTCCACTCTGGGTCACTCTCCCACCCCAAAGAGACACCAGTTCTCTCTGACACACCACAGGAATCTTCTCTCCCTCCCTCCCCAGCTCTGCAGGCACAGATGACATGGATGTTGCAGTGAGCCCTGCCTGCACCATTCACAAGTGCTGCAGGATGGGGTGGACAGAGGATGAAATCTGGCTGGTCCTGCAGCCTCAGGGGTAACTGCTCTGTGCTCATGGGACACCTCGAGTGCTTCACAAAATCTCTGCTTTAATCTCACTGTGCTCCACTGCCAGTTCTGGGATGTTATCCAGAGGGCACACATACCCTAGCAAGGCAAATGCCCTCTCCTCACCCGTCTGACTTTCAGTAAGAGCAGAGGCACACACAGTCAATCTCTCCATCTCAGAGTCCATCTCTTTTCTTGTGGCTCTGCTGTGGGCACAAGCTTTTATTTGCCACTGCCTGATAAAGGTCACCAGCTTGCCCAAGAACAGCCATTGCACTGGCAAGAGAACTGGACAGAGACTTCTGCCCTCCAGACTGGTCCCAAGTCCTGGCATGGCCACAGGGGACATCTGCCCTCATCCCTCTGGGCAGCAGTGAGTTGCCTTGGGATAAAACAAGATCACTCCCATGTGTTTATGACATGAAGCAAGCAGTTCCCTGGAGGTAGGGCCAGTGCTGCTGACAGCAGTAGAGTGTCCCCTCCCTTTGGAGCAAAGTCACTTTGCCATTATTCTCTCCCATGGCTGGCACACCAAACACAGCTATGATCTGTGGAGAGTTTGCTCAAAGCACCTGTCACTGTGACACCAAGATCTGCTCACCCTCTGGAGAGGAGGGAGTGTTTTGGTGCAGGGCAGGGGGCACAGAAGGTGCAGCACAGCCTCTCACCTGATGCACTTTGCCACGGCAGGTGAAGCCATCCCCAATGCTGTGCCAGGAGCAGGAGCAGTTCCGAGTGCCAGGGCCTGTGTACTTGCAGAGCCCAAAGGGGCTGCAGCCTCCATTGTTCTGGCAGAGAAAGCAAAAGGCTGCTGGGAGGGGCTTCTCCAACCACCTGAACTGCTGCTGGCATGTGGGAACTGCAAACCCCGTCCAGCCCAGCAGAAGGAAACCATCCCTCCCCCTTGTTTAGTGGTTAGAATAAACCTCACCCAAACTCTCGAGGGCTTCCCAGCACCACGTGAAATAAGAATTTCACACCTCACTTTGGAACACAGGGTCCATGACAGAGCCCCTGATTCAGAGGGACAGTTTGACACAGCAATGATGCTGTGAGCACAGAACCCTTTGAGGGTTTTAAACACATCCCACATGAGATGGACACAAAGGAAAAAGCTCACACGCCTCTAAGCCTATGCCCCTCTTTCTACCCTGAGGGAATGCTGGGTGACTGACATAATTGCAGGTGACTGCAGGAGGCAGTGGAGACCAAACACACCAGGAAATCCTTCAGCACGTGGAAAGGCAAGACTTCAGCTCCAACCAACCAGGCTAAGGCTGTTCCTGCTGTTAACTCTTGGGAGAAGGGAACACTTCCAGGCCTCCACCTCTGGAAGGAGCCAAATGCAGACATACCTGTTCACACAAGTTGATGGGGTTGCACTGGCTCACACCATCCCCACTGTGCCCAGGCAGGCAGTTGCAGGCGACCTGGAGGGAGAGCAGAGCTTTGGGCACAAATAAAGGAAACACAGCAGGGCTGCCCTGGACAGAAGGCATGTTGCTGCCATTTCACTGGCTGCTCTGTTCCTAATCCAACACATCAAAGTTGTCCTGATATTCACCCTGCACACTCACCTTCTTCGGGCCTGTTTTGATGCACTCTGCGTTGGTGTGGCAGCCCCCATTGCCTTCCAGACAGAGATCAATCTCTGCAGAAAAACAATAAGGCCAAGTTATTGCTGAGGGCTGCTCAAGGCAGCTGGGAACTGGTGATCCAAAGAGGTATTGGGAAAGCAACAGGGAGAACTTTTCCAGCTTGGGGAACACCTTCCTGGGAAAGTGTCTCGTGATAGCAAAGGAATAGGGTGCAACTGCAAGTTTACTCCTGACACACGTGGGTCTCTGAGCTGTGACAAATCTGCCCAGAGAAAATTCCAAGCCAGTCTGGGTGTGCTTTAAAGGATATGAGAGGACTGGACTTCCCCTTGCTCCATCTTGACCCAGAGCACCACTGTGGGACTCTGCCCTCTGTCTCTGGGCCTCTCCATGACATGCATAAGAGCAAGAAACCTTGCAGGGATCTTTTTGTTTGAGACCAAAACACTGGTGTTTTAGCCTGAAACTGCCCTTAGTATTGATGCTGCTCCTCTGCTACCCCCAAAACACACCCTGAGCACTCACCCCTGCAGAGTGTCCCATCCCCAGCATAGCCTTCCTTGCAAACACAGGTTCTCTCTCCTGGGGACACTTTGGTGCACACAGCGTGCTTGGAGCAGCCACCATGGTCAATAGTGCAGGGATCTATTTCTGTGACCAAAAACAAGAGGAGCAGAATGAGCTCAGAGCACCTAGAAATTATCAACTGTGCCAGAATGATTATCTTACTTTTAAAAAATCACGATATCTTGTTTAAATCCCTTTCTTTTGCATTATAAGTGTTAGTTCATTAAGGACATGAGGCCTCATCCAGACCTGAGAGAGGTCAGTCCAAGTAAATAAGCTGAGCTTAAGTAACCTCCAAACTGGAAATCTTTCCCTCACAGCATTTGCTCACTGACCACTAATGGTTAGATGAGAAAAAAATATATTTACCTGAACAACGTACATGTTTGGGTTTTTTTTTTTTCTTCCTCCCCCCTTACTTGTTTTCCAACAAGGGCAATACTAAAAAGAAATTGGAATGTCTACCAGTGTTTTGACTGTTATAATTTTAGAACCTGTTTTTTCCCAGACTATTTGCTTTTAACATAAACAAAGTTTGTAATGTAGCTCTGGTGAAGTATCCTAAAATCCCACCTCATTTTGGCTCTACTGCTGCACTATTACCTGATTTTGGTATGGCCAGCAAACAGAACAGTCACCAAGTTCTAGGGAATTGAAACACTCACATTCCAAGGATTCATGGCCAGGATTGTTATAACTTTGCCACCAATACTGTGATATTAGAATGAGCACAGTCCATTCATGTGCATCAGGCAGTAAGAACTGCCCTCCTACCCGTGCCTGCCTTTTTGTCCCTCTCTTGCAGGCTTTAACAACATCAGGAGCATCCTGTGTAAAGCTGTGCACTGGAAAACGTCTCAGCCAAAGCATGGTAGAGTTCATGTGGATAGCTGAGAGGAAAAGCATTTGAGTGATGTTTCCTCTGGCAATTTCCTGCCATTTATTTCACCTTGTCTTTGCTGGACACACCTGAGCAGTGGGTCCCATTCCCTGTGTATCCTGCAGAGCAGAAGCAGGTAGGTTGGGAGTCTGTGGAACTGTTGAGGCAGCTGAAACAAGACAGGGATAAACAATCACTGACAACACCTCTGGCTTTGCTCAGCTGGTGGGAAGCACTGTGCAAATCTGGTGACCACAATGACCACAGGAGGCACATTCCAGGCATTCCTTTACAGCTCCAAACACTCCAGTCATGCTGGCCAGGACCTGGTGTCCAGCCCAGGCCTGTCACAGTGCACCCTCACCACACCCAGGAGCTTCTGCAAGGTACCAGGGGGATGGCAGGGTCCCTGTCTCAAACAGGAGTCCAGATAATGGATGCAGAAGGGAGCACAAGGGAGTCATTCCAGCCTGTTTCATTCCTTGGCAGGGGCAGGAAGAGCTTGTAGATGGCTGGCTGGCAAATGGTTGATTTGCTGCATGAGTAAGGCCAGCCTTGGAGTACCTTGGAATCTCTGCTTTCTCCCACCCACACATGCTGAAGGAACTTAGAATGGATTTATGCTTGGACAGACAAAATCCTTGGTGAGACTACACATGGCTCAGGCCCAAAGAGAGTTCCCAGAAAGGAACTGACAATTATGCATCTTTGATGAGTAGGCACCTTCTGCCAGCCCTCTGCCAAGCCCTAAGCCAGAATCACCCCTGTGTAAAACTCACACAAACACACATGGATGACTCAGGCCCTTGTCTGCACTTACTTGGCCATTTGGTGGCAAGTGTTATTGCATAAGTCAGTCTTGATTCCTGCAAGAGAAAAACACAAATATAAATTGGAATTTTTAGCTGGGGCCACTTCTGCCGTCTAGAGAAGAGGAGCCTGCAAACCAGGAGTGATTCTAATTCCCTTGTCCTGTGTGGCAGCAGGAAAATCTCACGGGATTTATGTTTTGGCACTTTGCAAGAGAGTGAATTTGATGTTCTCTGTGTGAGCTAATAGCTCAATTTGATTTTATCTGTGTGGCCTCTGTACTGCTAGGAATAAAACAAGGGCTGAAACCATGTTAATCCAGAATACAGAGCCCTTTGGGTTTGGCCCTTTTGAAGCAAAAGATGAACTGCTTTCTTGCTTGACATTTACACTAGATAAGACAGATCTGCTTGATTTCTATTTCTAAATTCACAATAAAAGCAACCTTCGTGTGGGTTTTTAAATTTTAAATACCTTTAAATTCCCAAGATATTTAGAAGCTCATGTTTCTCCTCACCCAAATGCTAATCAAAATCCCAAATCCATCTTCAACATGTTACTTTGACAAACAATGACAGGTTTAGTGAAAACTGCAGACCACGGCCTGAGCTCACCTGAGTGACTGAATCTGTGAGCAGAAAAAGCAGCTCAGCAAACACACTGGGGCCTTTTGAAAATCCAAATCAAGCCCTGCCACCTTCTCAGGAAAGCAACAGGAGTCATGACCAACCCAATGTGGCTGGAAGCTCCAATTTCTCTCCCAATGAGCTGTTTTTGAGGTGCCTCTAATCTCAGTGGAGGTAGAAGCAGGGATAGCTTTTCTTGGTTTACCAAAATAACTCAAGGGCTCGTGTACAGTTGGGGAAGTGACAGCAAATGCAGCTTGTGTGCAGGAATGAGAAAGCGGAGCCTGAAAAGATTTTGGGGGAATGCAGAGCACAGGTGACTCTGTGGTCAGAGCAGACAGAGCTGCTCTGGTAACTCGACAGGATCACTCAGATTTCTCTGCCAGTGTTACACCAGTGTTACACTCACGTACTTTCCTGGCAGGTGGGGCCCGTCCAGCCTGGGAAGCACTCGCAGCTCCCATCCCCTCGCAGTCCATCGTTACAAATGCCATTGTCACAGGCACATTCTGCAGGGGAAACACAGACACCACTGTCAAACCAGCCAGGGCTCACCAGCAGCCTTGCTGCCATTTCGCTGGCTGCTCTGCTCCTAATCCAACACATCACACTGCCACCAAGAAAATGGCACAGGAGTTTCAAAAGAAAACGGCACAAGGGTATCAAAAAAAATGGCACAGGAATATCAAAAGAAAATGGCACAGGAGTACCAAAAGACAATGGCACAGGAGTATCAGCTCTTGATCTCTCACTGCCAGGCCAAAAAGCCCAGGAAGAGATCATCTGCCTGCTACAGTTTGGGTGGCAGCAGGAAGAGCAGCACAGCACAGCACATGCTTGGTTTGAGGAAGCAAAACAGGGCCACTCCCGTGGCTGGCCACAAGTGCTCCCTCCTGCTGTCTCTCTCCCAGAGACCTGGCAGCCGTTTGCCTGTCTCAGAGTCTTGGCACCTTTCTGCTCTCCCACCACCCTCCTGAGAGCTGACGTGGCCACTTTTCTGCCCTTGCAAGCACTTTGGTAGAGCCAAGCTGCCACAGCCACTGGTGTCACCTGCTTTGCAGTCGGCTCCGTATCGTCCCACTTCGCACATCTCGCAGGCAGTGCCGTGGAAACCCTCCAGGCACCGGCACTCCCCGCTGCCCTGGATGCCATCCTGGCATTCCCCGTTCCCAGAGCACCACTGGCCTGGCTTCCCAGGGCACATCTCGCACATGTGGCCAAAGTAGCCGGGGCAGCAGACGGACCTCTGGAAAACCAACAAGAACAGAATCACAAAATCCCAGAATTTCTAGGTTGGAGGAGACCTTCAAGATCATCGAGTCCAACCCAACCCTAACACCTCAACTAATCCATGGCATGGAGTGTCACATCCAGCCTTTCTTTAAACACATCCAGG
>VZSR01000223.1:5078001-5171271 GCA_013398615.1 Brachypodius melanocephalos
CTCACCAGTGCCCAGTACAGGAGAAGAATGACCTCCCTGCTCTGCTGGCCACACCATTTCTGATACAAAGAACAAGCTGGGGTGAGCCATCCTGGGCAGCACAGACAAGGTACAGCTTTATTGTGGGGGCTGCTTGATTCCCCTCTCTGTGTGGCAGCCATAATTTCTGACAACACATGGAAGGAACAGGGAGGATGGAGTGAACACCCTGAAATGGGGTGTTCTGTTGCCCAGAGCTTCGTGTGAAGGTCTGCACTGCCCTTGAGAAACACGGGCCCTTTGGTGAGTAACTGAGATATCGTGTTCCCCTCCAGCCTATCTCCTGCCTGTGTCCTCAGGGTGTCTCTGCTGGGCAGAGAGAGGCTCTGCCAGGAGGGGATTTGGTTCCAAAGCCTGATTTAACTGCTGTCACTTCTTTCTGCATCTACCCATGGAGGGAAGAAAACCATGACAGGACAAAGTTGGACAGTACAGATGATGAGAGACACCATCTAATGAAGCAATGCAGAAGTGCCCAATGAGGTACAAGTGCTGACTGAAACTCTCTATGTGAGTACAGTAAGTCTAACTCTCTCTCCCTTTTTGATTTCCCATTTCCTCTAAACTTTCCAAGTGACACTGCAACACCTGTAAGAAATGAGATTCACATAAGTCTTTCTTTCACCATTTTCTCTTTAAGTGTTTTCTTCCAGCAACCCAATCTCATAAACCTGATAGGGGCCATAACACACACACAACATGAGGTGTGAGACCTTCTGCTCCTCCCTTTGGTTCAGCTCCAATGAGTCACCCATTATTTGGGAAGGCACAGGCACAAGCAGAATACCATCACCCATGCCTCATTTCCTTAGGAAACCAGACTGCAAACATTCAACTCCTTCTCTTCCTCTACAGAACAAAACCCAGAGAAACAATACCAAAGCAGCAGATCCCAATCCATCACTGCCCAGACATTTCTGCAGATCTTTTGCTGTTCCAGTGCCCTCCACCTCCAGCATGGAGAGGGATTCCCAGACAGCCCCAGTCTCAGCTATGCGAAGGCACAAACACTGCCAGGATCTCAGCACGGCCTGCACTTCCATGGCTTTGCTTCTGACACCCATCTTGCTTTTCCCAAAATGAATCAGAGGCAAATGTTTTCCTCACCAGAGAAACTTTTGCACAGGTGAAATGGCAGCCCAGTATTCTCGTACCCGCAGAGCGCAATTCACAGCGAGCGAGATTCCTGCTTCCAGGGGGTTCCTGAGGATACAATCAACACAGACACAGATAGGAGATATTGTAATATTTAAACAAACAGCGTGCATTCTGGTGCATATGGCAGTGTTCTAGCTTTGTATCTGACAGGAATAGCCCTAAAAATCTGAACTATTCAGAGCTGAGACCAATGAGGCATCTGTGGATGTGAGGTCATCACACAGAATCTATTTTTCACCTGCCAAACACATGGCACATGTTAGTCTGAATACTGAGAAAAAAAGAATTGGGAACTTTTGGGCACAGGACAAAGCAGCAAGGCCTAAGAAGCCAGATGTAGCTGCCAGGCAATTCACAGCCAGCACGGAAATGAAATGCTTAGTTATTTTCCTCTCTGGAAATGTTTGTCGCTCACTCACAAAAAAGCTGCAGGCACAACCAGCTCATCTGGATGAACAAATCAATGATCCAGGCAGGGAAATTGCTACAGGAACCCCTAAATTGGCTTTCCTTGATGATAATGCCAAAAGAGTCACAATAAAATTTTAAAAATTACATCTCTTCTTCCCTGTTAAATGGGAAAACTAAAGGGCCCCTGAAATTCAGACAAAGCCTGGTGCCAGCTCCGGGTGGAGCTTCATGATTCATGTCCATGTTTTTCCTGTGTTACACTCCCTTGGTTTCTGCATCTTGCAAACCTTGGCAATGGGTGAGCCACACAGGACTCAAAGGCAGATTTTTTTCAGGTATCAAGATGAAACCTATAGAGCAATAAAAGGACCTCAAAGCATTATCTGCAACCAGTCTGTGAGCTGCCACATGAATTCAAGACTCACCACAAGAACTGATCCAGAAGGACACTTGATCCCCTTCTCACACTTGCCACACCTTGACTGGGGCACAGAGAACAGGACAAGTCACAGGTGTGCCCTCCACCCACATCACACCAAGACAATAATCTTGAGTTACAAATGCTGCTCTACAGGCTGCTGGCTGGGACAAAGGTGTTTTTATCTCTGTGGCTCAAAACACCAAAAGAAGAGATTATATGCTACACCTTTCCTGGTTTTATAGCCCTGGGGTTCCTTCAAAAAGGCTGCAAATACTTTTCCTCCTGATCTGTAGCAGGCAGACTTACCTCAGTCTGACAATGCGATCTCCAGGTTTAGTGGCTCATTTGCCATGAGCCACAAGGTACAAACAAGCTGGGTTTCTGGCCCAGGCAAACCAGGGAGCATTTTCTAAGGGAGCCTGTGGTCATGGCATGCAAAAACTGGGCTGGATTTTCTTTCCACAGCTGAGTATCTGGGGGTCCCTGCACTAGCCAGCCCCATGGCTGGCACTGTGAGGGAGGCTCAGCAAGGGAACTGAACATGATCTGCATTAAATGTACAGAATCTCCAGGTAGGAGGTGCCAAATCTCCACAATACCCCATTTTATGGAGCTCATCTGGGCTTACAGCACTGTCTCATCCATGAGGACAGCCAGGGTCCAACTGCTGCCCATCAGTTTGGCTCAGCAGGTGCAGGAGCCCTGTGGAATGGTGTCAGCTCCTTGGCCAGCCCCATTACCTTCAGAATGGTGGTGGTGTTGGCAGTGCAGCGATTCTTCTGGACCTGGAGCACCTGGGACACCCCGATCAGGATGCCATTCCTCGTCTCAAAGGATTGTCCATCCAAAGGGATATTATTGACAAACTTCTGCAAAGCAGGAGATAACAGCTGAGACAATAACCTTCAACTCCTTTTGCATGGATTGCTTGGCAGCTCCAAGACAGCCCCAGCAGTAAAGTTGTGAGGGTGTGCAAAAGAGAAATGGGAGCATTGAGTCAGCAGCCTTAGGAAGTGATAAGTCAAGCCAGAGCCTCAGAGGGCAGAACAGTCTGCCTCTCTTACCTGAGTGCTGTTTTGGTAAAACATCAGCCAGTAGGAGAGCCCTAACATGCTGTTCTTATGAACTCCACTTCTCAAATCCGCAGGCAAGAGCTTCTCTCCCAGCACAATGTGGTACTGCACTGTTTCATTGTCCTAAATCCACAAAAATACAAATGTTTGGAATCTTTTGATTTCTTAGACTACAATTCAGTGGCATAAGAAATGTTCCTAAGCACCTCTAATGGCTATTTAAGCCCACAGAGCCTAGTAGCTCTCTGTCACAGGTGACTGATCACACTTGATGAATCCATTAATGTTTTCTGGAACCTTTCAGAAGTCTGAAAATTGGCACAGCCAGCCAGGAAGTTGAACATGTTGTGCCATCTATCCACATACTTATTTACTCTGCTCTTGGGGTCCAAATATTCTTTTCACATCCCACTGCAACACCCCTGGAAATCCTCTAATTTCTCTGCCACATTTCTTCCAGCTTTTAGCATCAGATATTCATCTCCTCTGCATGCTGAAATCCCCTGAGCTTGTTTACTGTTTGGCAGTGTACATGCCCCTGCACCCACCACAGCACATATTCAGACTGCAGCAAGCAGTGACCTTACCAGCTGGGTCACATTGGCAGCACGGCAATATTCATCAATGGAATTATTTCCAGGAACAAAAACTGTGTACTGTTCAGAGGATTCAACTTTCCCAATGAGCTGGTATTCCTAAAAAATATCCAAACAGAAACATTTGCAACTACCCTTCTGCTCACTAAAACCCAAACCACGTGTGAGATCAATTACAAAGGCAAGAGGAAATGCTTGAAAATGGGATATACAGCTTCTACTCAGCCACACACATCTGATTGCTTGCTCCTCGTCCTGGCTGACGTAAGAGCAGCTTCCCAGCTATGAAAAAGCCTTCCCTTTCTTCTGGTTGTCTCTGTCTTGTGCAGGCATCAGAGCACCTGCAGCAGACAGGCCATCCTCCCCTGTAACACATGCCAGTGATCTAGACACCTAACTGTGATTATAGAACTCTTTGGCTGTTCAAATCCTTCCTGGAAGATCCCTCATGTAGGACACACACGATCTCCCATTTTTACCAGTCCAAATTTAGGTCCCCCAGTACAGGGTGGGCTCAAAAGGCTGCTCTGACAGTGCCAGCTGTGCTCCCCTCCACTGCTCACCTCTAGCAGCTCCTTGAATATGCTGAACGAGGCCACTGTGCTGAGCTGCTCCTGCAGACCTGGAGGGCTCGGTGGGATTTCTCCTGGGGCTGGCAGCAAAACCTGTGGAAAAAGCGGGTTCAGAGCAAGGCTGAGCAAGGGGCTGAGGGGAATCACACTGGACTCCTGCCCTGCTTGCAAGAAAGGCAATTAAAAGGCCTCATTCTACTCAGTCCTGAATAGTCTGAAGTCTTCTATCAGCCGAGAGAAGGGGAGCTCTCCTCCCACCGGTCCTGGAGACAAAAGTTTTAAACACTGAACACTGCTGCACAGGAAACATCTGTCAGGACCTTGTGATAACCTCATATTTTTTTGCCTTTATATCCCTTCCCAACCATCCAGACACGTGATCCTCCATGGCCCTACCACAGGGGCTGCTACAACTGCAGCATTTCCCAGTGCCATGTGTACGTACCTTACTGAGGACATGGATGATGCCATTGCTGGCAGGGATGTCACTGACAATTACACTTGCATTCTGGATGGTCAACACCTGCACAAGAACCAGAGGGAGAAGCAGAAGGATTAGGAAGTGCCAAGCAAGTTCAAAACAAATACGTTGTTCATTCAAGGCTGCGCAGGGTTAATCTTGGTACAGTTTTTGAAAGATGCCCGCATTTGAGGGCACCAGTGTCCCACCCAGGCTCCCCACTGGAGGCAGCAGCCCCTCAGCAGTTAAATTTGAGATTGGTACAGGAGCCTTATGTAAGAAACTCTTACACCACTCGTGGTGTTTATCTGCCATCTGGTCTGTGGGTTGAGAGTGGGTAATTCTGGCCCATCGTGCTTTTTGAGCTTTTCAGCAGTGAAGACACCTTCAAGGAAGTGGGCTCTGAGAACAAAATCAAAAAAGATAAAGAAAAGATTAGGGAATTGTTGGTAATGACAGGGAGATAAGACCATGCCACCCAACCTTCACAGCTCTCAGGGGAAGTCATTTAGCATGTGCAGAGAACAATGGAAAGAATTGTTCTGATGCCATCTGACTGGAAAGATCTCTCTGTAAATAGATGAAAAATAAACCTACTTCCCATGGTCTGTGGTCTGTTATGTTTTAAATGGCTACTTAATTTTTGCCTGCCAGATATTTAAATCTGCTTCTATATTTATCTCGAGATATCTCCTTATTGGTCATGCACAAGAAAAAAAAAATCCATCTCATGGCTCTGTTACTGTTGTTTGGCGCAGTAAAGCAAAGGCAGGAGGCTCCTCATACCTGACTAAAAACGGCAGCATGTAAGGGGTCAACCAGAAATCCTTGTCAGCATTGCTCATGCTCTTGATAGCTGCCTCTGATGGCACCAGGACGGTGACATTGGCTCCTGCTGGGATGCTGAAGAGAGATTTCTGTTGTCCAAAGCACAAAAATGAACAAATAAGACGCGCCACTGCCACATCTATAATGCAAAATACACCCAACAGCCATCCCGCTCTCGCAGTCAGTGAAAGGGAGATGGAGGAGCTCAGGAGGTGCTCAGCAGGATCCCCTGGGCTCTCCTGGCCATGGCAATCAATGCATGCCACAGGTGGTTTAGCCAAAACAGCTGACACCCGATTGCCAAGGGAAAACCTGCTGCTTTAAGCTCTGCCTTCCCAATTCAGTTTTCCTTCAAACACAGCCAGTCATGTCTATAAATCCTTCTTGGATCCCCAACATCAGTCCTGGGAGTGGGACCAAGGTAACTGCTGGCAAAAGCAATTTTATATGCAGCAGTCAGGTGAGCTAAAGCTCAAGGTGTAGGCTGTCCATCACTGTGTTTCCACAGACTTGATGCAGTCTGTGGAGGGTCTCCCTTATTCCCACACTAGAGACAGGGAAGCAGCAATGAGAAAAGGAACAAACAGGCAGTCTAATGTCCCAAAGGATGTTCTTCTGAAAAAAAAGCATTATCATGCTACCTTTTCTTTCCCTTCTGTGCTGTTTTTTGGCCAGGAGTTACAGGTGGTACAACCATGAAAATTAAGTGTAACACAGCCCCAGCTTCCTCTTGTGAGAGAAACAAACCCCCCAAGACACGCTCATGACCCTCATTCTCCCACAAACTCCACAGCTTTTCTACATGCCTGCTCTGCAACCATTTCTCCTTTGCTTTGTTTTCTTTTCTCTAAAGGAAAAGATAAATGGAGTTGCTTGTCCTCTGACCGACTCATTCACAGAGTTCACCTCTACAGAACTTACCCCTGTGAGTGCCCCGTGGTTTCTCTTACCTTAACCCAGTCGTAGAAGCCTGCAAAGTGGGAATTCCTGGCCAGCTCCTTTCAAATAGAAACAACAGAAGGGTTACCTCTGCTGAGCATGGGGTACAGCACTGAGGGAGTCAGGGTGGGGGAAAGGAGCCCTTTGCAATACCAAATCTGGCAGCAATGAATTTGACATTCTTCTCACTTCACAATCATTACAAGGTACCATGTATTGTGAGGAGAGATGGGCGCTTCTAAAACCAAACTTCAGGCATTAAAAATACGTATTTCCAAATAAACAAACTCTTTTCAACTCATCTGCAATGAGTTCACGTGTATCAGGGGCAAAAGATTGAATCCACAGTGGCCTTTGATATTTCTAACAACAGAAAATGGGCCTGAAAGATCTAATCTGAAAAACTTCCTGAACAACAAAGGAAAGATGAGTTATTGCACAGGACAGGTGCTCCCTGCACAGGGGTGAAACAGCTTAGAAATTATGGTTTCACTGGCAGTAATTAGTCCTAGCACCACTCCTGTGTCCTTGGAATGCACCTGGGCTTCACACTGATGCTGGTAGAAGGAGCCAACTCAGGTAACAGGGAAAAGTAAAGAGAGAGCAGAACCAGTTCTCTCTAGTCTCAAAAAGTCCTCAGACTTTTGGTCTTCACTAACTTTTAGAATGTCTCCATAGCACGTCATGCCATCCCCAAAATAGCCTTCAGAGCAAACACAGGACCTCTCCCCTCCACCAAGAGGTACACACCAAGCCTGCAAGGAAAGGAAGAAGAAATTAGAGAGCAAACACAGGTTGTGTAGTGTTACACCTATCTCAGAACTGAATTCTGGCCTTCCAAGGGCTGGACTAGAGTAGCACCCACACCTTCCACCTGCTGCCTTTATGGGTGTTCCCCTCACACAGCTAAGCCTAGGTGATTGCTTTGTGAACCCACAAAAATCAGAGGATCCATCTTTGGAGCACAGCAGTGCAGGGCAGTAAGGTGACACAACATAAACCTTTGCCATTCTCTCAGTGCCATGGCTGCTGCCAAACCTGTCAGTGAGCAGGTGAGCCTGCCCTGCCCTGCCAGCCTGAGGACAGCTCTTTAATTACTCACCAGGTCATGGCAGCCACCATTGTCCATGAGGCAGGGGTTGATGGCATCACAGCTGTGCCCATCACCAGCATAACCCCTCTTGCACACACACTTGCTCTGCAAGAAAGAGACATTTCAGTTTTATGGACTTACCAGAGCATCCTCATTTACTATCCAAAAAGATGTCTAAGGCAGCAAAACTTATCCTTAATTTATTTTCCCAAGTTTTCTTCCTGGCCCCTCAAAACCTGGAAATGTGGAGTTTTTTCTCCTTAGCAGAGCATCATCCTCTGTCACAGCACACAAGCTGCCTGGTTACTCAAGCACGTTGATCCCTTGCATTGCTGGGCTGTGGGGGTCACTTGAAGGTTTCCTCCTTTATTTCCAGGTTTTTAGGGAATGACACAGACTTTGTGAATGGCAGAAAGAGGAATTCATTTCAAAGCTTCCTGCTTTCAACATATCTAGGAGAGCACTTGCACATCTCACCTCACTAAAATCTGTCACAGCTTCTGTACCTTTTTTTCAGCACATTGTGCAATGCTCCCCATATTCAGTGGGGAGAAGCAGCACCCTGGGAAATCTCCTTTCCTGAGCACCTTCCTCCTACCTCAGCATGCCTTGCTCTTGGCCCAGCTCCCTCCACAGGCTGTCTGAACAGTCACAAGCTCTCCAATGCTGCGGTCTGGGGGCAGGGGGATGCAGCAATTGGTGCCTTAGATCAAACAGTCTTACAGAGGGTGGTCCTGTCCCTTTGCTGCACAGGTCCCAGGGTCGAGCAGCAGTCCTGAACACACCACTGCACCTCACATGCAAGGGCACCGTGATGATTGCACAGCAAGCTTGGCTCCTGGCCAGCCCAATTTTAACCCGTGGCAATCCAAGGCCACCTCAGAGCAGCTGAGGGAGTGGTAATTCCACCAGCAGGGTGCTCAGCTGGGCTCATACCTGTCCAGGTCCCGTGTAAACACAGTCAGCGTTGAGGTGGCAGCTCCCTCTGCTCTCCAGCATGCAGTTGTCTATGGGCACACAGACCTTGCCATCCCCAGTCCAGCCCACGTTGCACTGGCAGGTGGCAGTGCCAGGGCCGGTACTGGTGCACAGGGCCTTCAGGAGAAGGGAGAGAGAAGGAATTACACCCGGCAGAAGGGAGAGAGTGCAATGAAAATACAGCAACACATCTCCTTCCTCACATTGTGGAGAATTTCTGACTGACCAACTCTGATTCCAGCACTGGAGATGAGGGGGTGGGAGCATCATCTCCAGAAAAAAATCACAGAAAACTTCATAATAAAGTGATTCTGGAGCTATTTTGTGTTTTAAGAGAGGTAGACACTTGTGTATAAGGCGGCTCAGAACTCACAGGACATTCATTACCCTCCTGTAAAGCTCTTCCATTACACAGTAAGTATTCCCTGAAGAGGAGAACCACACCTCCTGCCTGGATGTCTGGGATGGAATCAATGATAGATGGCAGACCTCTCTCAGGAAAAGACCTGCTTTGTACCCAGTGCCATCCTATTTTCTTCTGTATGGCCCAATGTCTTCTTCTGACTGAAGGGTCTAAATTATGATGAGGTCTGACCCCTTGGCAGTGATTTCCAATATGAAGCACCACAGTCTTTAACCATGGATAAAAATGTGTTGATGGTTGCTGGGAATATGAGTTGGAGCTCACAGTTAAGCTACAGAGAAAGTAACACATTAGAAGAGCTTGAGGGGAATATCATTGCAAACCAAAAATTATCTGTACAGCTAATCTGTGTGGCTGATAAAATATCTGGTGTGAACCAGCCAAACCATCCTCGGAGTGTCACATTTTGGCACCAACCCAAATGATCGACATCTTTACAATGACTATGCCAAGGCACTTGTTATTGCACCTCATCTGACAGACAGGAAGAATTAGCACATAAAATCTGTAACAGCCCTAGGATTCCTGGATCCCTGCCCTGATTGAGAGGAGCTGCCTCTCCCCACTTCAGTCTGACCCCACTTACATTCTGTGAGCAACCTCCCCGTTCTGGCTGAGTGCACAGGTCAATGGGCTGGCAGGAAAACCCGTCCCCTTCGTATCCATCCATGCAGATGCACCTTAAAAGTATAAACACAGAAGGGACACAGGTAGAGCAGTCCCTCAAGCAAGCAAGATTTCCTAACAGGTAATTTTTTACTAACAGGTTACTCAAACAATCTCGTGCACCAAGTTCCCAGACACACACAGAGCCACAGGGGTGGCAGCCCTGTGCCTGTGCCATGGCCTGAACGTGCCACAGACTGACCTTGCTGTGTCATTGAGGCTGCAGACAGCGTGCTGGTGGCAGTACTGGGACAGCTCACTCAGGCCACAGTTCTTGGATGTCCTGTCACAGAATTTCCCAGTGTAGCCTTCCTTGCAGGACCAGGACTGACACACCCCCCCACTGCCAGGCCTGTTGTCACAGACCCCATGGACACAGCCACAATCTGTCAAGGACATGCAGTAAGATCAGTAAGTACAAAAAGTCCAGAATCCACCACAGTTGGAGATTCCCAGCTTTCCTTCACAATCTCTTGTGACACCAAATAATCATTCCTTTTTTTTTTTTTTTAAATTTTTTTTTTATTATTTTTGACAGAGGGATGTCTGCTGAGAGACATCCACCACAAATCAAGCCTGGCCAGGGAACAGATCCTGTGACTGCCTGGGTCCATGTTTTCTATAGGCTGTAAGAATAGGCTCAAATTTAGGCTATCAAGCTCAAGGTCATTGTCAACTGTCTTTTGTTTCCTAATCTAAATTAGACTGATGTTTCCAAAACATCACCACTGTCACATTAAACATGTTTTCTCCACTGTTGTTTGAAGGGACACACATGATGACATTTTTGTCACTTCTTTCATGATGCTGGTCTTGCCAGAAGGGAATCCAATATACTTGAATTTGCACTATTATCCTTGTTCTAAATTTTCCTTTAGTCTCTCCATCAGAGTTACTAACCTTCATCACAGTTCTCGCCGTGCTTGTTTGGGTTTGCACAGATGTGGCAGGCTGTGCCTTTGAAACCTTCAAAGCAGTGGCAGTTGCCATTCCCTTGAATGCCATCGCTGCACTGGAAGGAAAACAAGAAAAAAAGCCAAAGTGATTGAAACTCAAGGCATTGATATCCACCAAAGGCACTTTGATACTCGCAGTAACAAACAAGGCTTTGAAGAGTGGTGGAAGCAATACAAGATCCCACACAGCCAGAGCTGTGCCCAACAGCCACGACCTAATTCACACTAAATATGAGCCATTCTCCCTGGATCTTCTGCTACCACCTATGTGGACTTATCCCTGGAGCACAAACTCTGAATTGTACTTATCTCAAACTACACTCTCCAACCACACTGATGCACCTGCTCGTGCAGAAGCTCCCTCCACACTTACATTTCCCCGGCCATAGCATGGACTAGAAAATCCCCCTGGGCATGGCATACAGTCTGGACCAAAGAACCCTTTGCAGCATCCAGGTTTCTGGGAAAAAAAAAAAAAAAAAAAGAAAAAAAATTGGTAAGGTATGACATGACTTAACAAAAATAACTAGAGTATTCCTGTGCTCATAATTCTCAAATTCTGCTCCTTGTCTCTGCCATGGAAGCAAACAGAATGTTGTATTTAGCACCTGTCTTTCTTAAGAGCTCCTGCACTTAAATTATTTTTCAACAATAACTCTCTTTTTGCTCACAGCCAATTCTTCTCAGAACAAACCATTATTTTCTGCTTGTTCTGTGACTTTGACACAGAGGATGCAGATTTTTTATGGACTTTAAATTCTTTAATAGCACTGGCCCACTCACTCTTTATCCTTGCCCAGGACTGCCTTCCCATGGAGGGATGTAGCAGTCCTGGATTGCAGGCCTTGTCGTGACTGACCAAAGGAAGAACAATCATAATACAAACAATCAGCAGTATTTAATGAAACATCCACAAGTCATTCCATAGAGTTGGCACTGTGAGAGCTCAGGAGCTGCAGAAAAACACGAGGTCCATAAATCCGCTAAGAGAGACTTCTCCAAACCATCTGACAGTGGTTCATAAACAGGATGCAATCACTTCACAGCTTACAGCACTTTCCCTGTGCTCAGCTTCCTTTGGGAGAGATGCTAAAGCTGGCACACTCCAGTTAACACTGCAGCATCACGGCTTCCTACAGCTTGGCTGGTCACAACAGAGATGCTTTATTTTATTTTATTTATTTATTGCACTCAGGTTTAACTGAGCTGCCTTTGCAGTAGGTTGGTACTCTGTGTTCTCTTGGACAAAGGAAAAGCAGGTAGCTCGTTTATATGATGGTCCTGGGGACAGCTTTCCTTTTGCTCCCATCCAGTCTGAGCTCCTCTTGGCAAATGAGGGAAAGCAGAGCTGAGCTCCTTTCAGAGGGAATGTGTTCCTCCACCACACTCACCGTGATGGTTTGATTGCAGTACCTGGCACATCCCTTCTTCAGGACATTCAGGCCTTGTGGGTCATGGATGTAAACACATTCCTTTGGGGAGAGCGTTGGTTCCTGCACAAACAAAACAAGCCATTAGCACTGTCACTGTCACTGTCACCTCCCCCTTTGCTCTTTGTGCTGCAGAGAGCAGCTGTGCCTGTCTCCCAGCTGGGGAAGGTCACTGAGGAGCCAAGGTGGACAGCACACAGTTGTGGCAGGCCTAGGATGAACCAAGGCACACGGTGGCCTCCTCTTGCTCCCAAAGAGTCCCCAAGCCTGAGCCAAGGTGCTGCCCTTTAGTTCTAATAATAGCATCTGTGATAAGGGAGAGAGCAAGCACCGGGTGAGGAAGGGAGGGAGAGGAGACAACGGGGAGATAAGGGTGACAGGGAGGAGAAAGAGAGGGTCAGAAAGAGGGGAGGAAAGAGATAGGAGGAGGGAAGAGAGGGGAGAAGGGAGGGGAGTGGGGCATAGAAAGAGTAAGAAGAGAATGAGAGAGTGAGGGAGGGGAGGAAAAAGATGAAGGTGAGATGGAGAGACAAAGACATAGGAGAAAGGTTTGCAAATAACATTGGAACAATGTTCAGAGACCTGTTTTGGAGTTGGGCACAGGCAGAACTGGGCCCCAGATGATTCTGACTTTGCCAGCCTCTATCAGAGGGGAAAATGAGCAGCTGATGGTTTTGCAGATCTCTGCTTCAGATATCCATGCTGAGACAGCATTAGCAAGTCTTCCTGAAAGTCAGACCTCCCAGAGGACACCCAAGAGTTTAAGGGTGGTGAGCACCTCTCTGGCTTTCACAAACAACATCTTGGGTCCAGCCTTCACATTGCAATTTCCTGGAACTTGCTGTTCTGCTAATCTCAGCATGGGATAACAAACAGCAGCACCCTTCCTTCCTCCACCTTCAGCTAGCTCTGCCTGTCTCTGGATCAACAGGGAGCACAGGCTAGGAACAAACTTTCTCATCCTCTGCAGAGCAGAAAGGTTGTTGTGATTCTCTGGCTACGACACAGGCAGAGGCAGTGCTGGATGGTACTTGTGGAATTAGGTTTGTTTCTGAGACTCTGCAGGAGCTGGCAAACCCTCCATGTGAACAGGAAAGCTCTGCCTGAGGCAGAGCAGGAGTGCCAAAAGCTGCAAGTCTACAACTTCATTTAGATCAGAATTTGTCACTGTGCTCCACATTGATTCAGCATGCAGACTCCAGAACAACAGAGTGCACAGAGCAGTTGGTGGATAACAGTCTGGGATCACAAAACATGGATACATACCCTCTAACAAGCCTCTCTACTGGCTGCCTTTCCTGCTCCCTGTTTATTTGAAAGTGGCTTGAGTTAGAAACGTCAGTGTGTCTGTCATTATGCAAAGAAATTACAGAAATAACTACAAATATTTACCATTTCCCTGCTGCCAGGTGGGCAAATGCTGTTGTTGAGGGCCTCACAATCCACACAAGAGCCCTGTCAAGAAAAGAAGAGCCAAAAATGTAATCTTCCCAAAGGAACCTCTTTCCCATGCCAAGAATGCTACAGAGCTACTGTTCCCAGTACATGTATCCAAAACCTCACAACATATATCTGAAATATTTAACTGCTATTAGCTTCCACACTCTGAAATGTGCCAAGTTTATCACTTAAATAAAATTTCTCATGTGTCTCAAGGACATGCTTTCACCTGCCTGAAGCTGGGCTCTGTCTGCACTCTGAGTTTCTCTGCCACTGGACATCCTGCTAGGCTGGGAAGCACTTGGGGCATCCAAGCAGCAAGATTAACTGAACCAGCAAGTTACAAGGACCCTCTGGCCCCTTGGGATTCACTGTGTCTCTCCAGCCTCACCTTCTTTCCTCAGTAACCTCCCAACGATCAAAGTGGGGAGCAAGCACCTCAGATAAGGTGTATGAAATAATTCATGTGAAATACTGCACAGCATTTGTAGGTCCTGCTACTGAATTCCTGCTTCCTGCCCAGCCTACAGGACACCAGAGGTGGGAACAAAGCACTGCCAGCTGAGCTAGCAACTCTAGTGGGTAGAAGAACATATAAAGGAAAAGGCAAATGTACTTTGGAATCAAAGGTAGGATGGGTGCACACAAAGAACAACAATCTATAAGGAATATTTGCTGATTAGCACAAAAGCAGTGCCAAGTGCAAGCAAAAGAAACACTGACAATGCTGCCAGAGTTCACACCAGGGTTCACACAACACTCAGACAGACCACATTTCCCAAATGCAGTTTACACAGCCTGCTTCTGGCCCTCCAGGTGAGTGTGGGGTGCACAGCAAATTCCAGCTGTGCTTGAGCGTGAGAATGGGAGAAGCTGTCTTACCATCACAATCTTATGCTGCTCTTCATTGCATCTGTGAGGCAGAATGGGAACGATTGAAGGAGGGATGAAGATGCCATCCAAAGTATGAATAATACCATTGGAAGCCACAATGTCTCGCATGTTTAAGGGGATCCCTGGTTCATCCATCAGAATCCTTCCCTGATGCAGAAACACAATTTTAGCCCGTTATAAAGGATCAGCTACACAAAGCCAATGGGGAAAACAGACGGTTCACAACATCAAGGGCAACCACACAAATGTTCAAGCCTCTTAGTGGAGTCACAGATTGGATAAGAAGTATATTAATTAAATGGTCTCATTTAAGTTTAGTTTTTTAAGCAGAGGAGGAAGCAGAGACTTGGCTGAAACCACACTGTTCAGAACAAATGTGCAGAATTTCTCCTACCACAGAAGGGTTTGGCCCAGAGGGGTTTGATTCACACTTACATCTGCACTAATGTTGATGGTGAGTATCTGGTTAGCCATTGTAACAATGTGTGGCATCATTATCAGTTGCTCTACAGTCACCTGAAATAAAACACAAGGTGGTGGTACCATGGAAAAGCAGGGTCATTTCAGGGCAGCTTACAGAATCCTTCCGTGATTCCTGCCGCTTGAAAAACTTATCAAGAGGATTTAACATTTACATTTTGTGAAATACCTTAAAAACAAACAATGGGTCAGAGGGTAATCCAGGACTTTGAGTGAACAGTTTGCAGAAGCACAAACACAGCAGTGCTGGTGGCAGCTGCCTTGATTTTCATTCCTTGTTTAGGTAACTGTCCAGCACAGCTGAAATCAAGTCTCTCTAACAGAGTCTCTTACTAATACAGCTGCAAGTAGGGTCAGACTAATAATGTTTTTTTTTCTAGGAGATAGTCAATAAACAATGGAAGTTCAGCCAGAAGCAAAATAGAGAACATATTTTGACTGAAAAAATAAGCATAAAGACAGGAAAAAAATGTAAACTGCAGCTTTTGTACTCAGAACCTTAATGATTTGAGTAGAGAGTTTTGAGAACCAGGACAAGTGTGATTTTTGTGTCCTGTGGCAAACTCTGCTGGACAATATTTTCATTGTAAAGGGCATCCAACTAGGGAGCACCAACACTCCAGAAAACTCAGAGTTTCTTGATGGAGAGCACAGCTGTCCCTTTTGGCAACTGCTTTCATGGCAAACATTTTGCCTCATCAGATCCTGAGTCACATCTGTGCTCCTCCAGGGGAAGTCCAAGAAGCAGCAAGTCATCAACACTGTGACCTCTCTGCCAGACAAAAGAGTGGATAAGGTGTTGGTCTGAAGGGGGTCTGGGATTAGAGCTGCCTGCCTTACCGCTGCTGAAGTGTAGATGTGATGTTTCACCAGTTCCTGGAGCTTATTTATGCCCTAAGGAAATTAGAATGAGAATTAGAAACCCCTTCAATGCTCAGCAGTAAGAGGAAGCAACTACATTTTCTTCTAACCAGTGATTGGCAATGCCAATGCCTGTAGCAGTGAATTCACTTGGTGAATAAGTTCCTTCATTTTCCCTTGCCCAAAGCTGGGGTGAAGAACGAAAGTCAAACACCAGATTTAAGCAGTCTGGCTGACCAAATTTCTCACTGCGAGTTCTCACTCTCAGCACTCCCTTCTCTCCCAGAGCCTTACAGAAACACAGACATGGTTTAGCCACCCCCAGGAAGAACAACTTTCAGCAGTGAGCAGATCCATTGCACAAAGTCATTCCAGCACAGCCCAGTGCAACTCAGCCAGCTCAGGATGTCTTGCAGTGCTATGGGCTCCCACCTCTGTGAAAAGATAAATGAGCCTTCCATCTCTCAGCTTGTCCACACCATCATTGCTGGGGACAAAGACAGTGAAGGGCCCTGGTCCATCCAGGATTGCAGGCAGGCCACAGTTCTGCAAAAACAGAAGATTTCCTCATGGATCTAACATGGGTTACTGAGGAGGTTCCACAGGAAGTGAGAGGAAATATTAAACAGCTCACTAAAGGCAAAGCTGTTGTAAAGCAAAATGTGCAAGAGGCAACTGGACACCAGGGACAGGTGTGGGATGTAACAGGAGTGTAAGTGCCACAAAACCACAGCTGGGACAATGAAGCCACTGGTGGGAATGCAGCAAATATGAACAAGGGAGTCCTGGGCTAATGCTCCCTGCATGCTTTAAACACACAGAGACTATAAACATGCTTTGGAGAACAAATCTCCAGGGACAAGGGGAAGGGAACGTGGGGAGGAAGATGGGAAAGAGGTGTGTACCCTTGGTGCTTGTGCCAGATCCCCTAAAGATGTGAAAACTCCAATCTTTTCCAGTACATTTGCTTAGGTAAAGCAAGACAATAAAAATAAAAAAATGACACAGAATGAAACATCCGGAAAGAAAGCCAAACCACTGAGATATATTTAAATGCTATTCAAAATTGCCCCCAAATCAGCAGCAGGTTTCACACAGCAGCAATACCACAGCTCCCTGGGCAGACACAAACTTGCTTACCTCCAGTATAGTTTCAAATCTGCTGAAGATCTCCATTGAAGCAAGGATCTCACCAATGGTTTTCTGCAAGAAGATACAAAGAGGAAAAGCATGGCTGGGGCTGAAGCCAGGTCTCAGAGCATACTTGAATGCTCAGCTTGTGGTTTGCATGTAAAGATCTACAGGAGATCATCATCCTCAAAGAGATGGGCACAATGTAATGATTATTTGTTCTCATTTAACACACAGACAACTTTTTGATTGTAATTTCAAAATCCACTACAGACGGATTAAAGAAAATCTTCATTTGAATTTTATGTGAAAAATGCTTTTCAATGCTTGTCCTGTAACATACATATTCTGTAAGATACAGCTCATTTTCTATGATTTTATTCATGAAAGTAGAATTCTCTTCTCATCCAAGCACTGTAAAAGCATCATCAAGAGATTTTTGTCTGGCTTATGCAGTACTATTAGCTACTTTTAAAGGTATTTTAATAATACCTAATAGGCCTTATCAGGGCTGAAAACAAAATAAATAGCCTTTTCCCTTTAAAAAAAAAGCCTCGCTGATTTGGAAGATTAATGACAAAAATTGCTTTTTATGAAGTGTTTATTCTGCTGTCCCATAGAAGAGAAGAAATACGAATGCTTCTGTACCTGTGGGTTTCTGAGGTTGTCAGTGTTGGTTTTTCTCCTGAGGCTGTTGACCATATGTATGATGCCATTGGCTGCTGGGAGATTTGATTGCAAGATGTTGTACGGTTCCCCTGGCAGGTCTTGATACCGGAAAGATTTGATGTATGTCTGAGTAATAATAATAACAATAATAAAAAAGGGTTATTTCCTTGTGGTACATCTGTGTTACCATGATACAGCCATCAATCAGTCCTTATGGGTCAGCAAGGGAAAGGCACAGCCAGAGTTACCCTTGAAAAAGTGAATGTAAGGGATGGCCTGGGTGTAAGACAGGCATCCCACTCTTCTTGAGTTTGGGTGATATTTTGATCCTGAGTGGTGTTTTTAAGTCTTAATACAGGAAAAAAAACCAAAAAAAAACCAAAACCAAAACCAAAAAAAAAAAAAACAAAACCAAAACAAAACAAAACAAAACAAAACAAAAAAAAACAAAAAAAACAAAAAAAAAAAAAAAAAACAACCCAAAAAACCTCACCTGGGACACCTGCTCCAGAATTAAGTTTGAGTGTGAGCAATGTTTGGTCACAGCTCTGGATCACAAAAGGATGCCCTGGCCACCACATAGCTGATTTGGAGGCAATCCTGGAACTACAGTTTTGACTGCAGCTTTCGTTGACTCATTTTGCCTACAAGAAGTCTTCACAACAAAGCCAGAGGAGTCAGGCTCCCCGAATTACAAGGCATGTGTCTGGTCCTTCCACTTTGTATGGGTCCATGCACTGCAGCCTGGTGTGTGAGTGTGTCCCAAGGTTAACCCACAAACTGAGCATCCAATTCTTGGTGCTGCACTCATGACTCAAGCTCAGGGAAGCACAGCTTTCCTGTGCTTTTCATTTTACCATGTGCATTTTTAATTGCTCCTCCCTGCCCTAAGCTTCAGTTCACGTCACTCAGGACTCTGAAACAAAGGAAGAGGAGTGCACACTTCCCAGATCAAAAGGCTCCTGAGTAAACAAACAGGAAGGAATTTTTAAAAGGAGCATTGACACACTCAGTTCGGATTCCCCTACTCCCAATAGTGCTTTGTCCTTTTGATGTATTATGACCTGGACCTCAAGGCCAAGGCTGGATCCTCAGAGAGGAAACACAGGGCTCTCCACCTTGGCCACCTGTGAGCCTGCATGCAGGAAAGGTGCAGGATGGAGAGAGAGAGCAGTGGATACCAGGAAATGTGAGTCAATTGGAAAAGGAAAAAAAAGACCCTTTGGTATCAGAACACAACAGTGAAAACCACTTTGCTAGGAGGACTAAGGAAAATAAAATAGAAAGAGGGGGAAAGAGAAACTAGAAGAGGAAATATTCAGCATGTGGCTGTGTCAAACCACACAAATTCCAAGGCAGCATTCAATCTGAAGGGGGATTTTGTTGCCTCTTTCAGGTCAGCCACATGGATATTGTAGCTGCTGACACTGTAGGGAAAACATGTCTTCTCCAGAGTGCAGTGCACACAAAGAGCATGGAAAGACCCTTCACATGTCAGATTATTGGCTGTCTGTAAGACAGGAGATGTGGTTGCTTGGCGTGTCTGGTCTCAAGTCACCTTGCTTTAGGCTGCACAAAGGAGCTGCTTGTTTTGATCACAGGAAAAGGTTTTCTGGTGAAGAAAGCCCATCAAGGAGACCATGCTCGAGCTCCAGCCTGTCCTGTGTGGAAACAGGCCCAGGCCTTCAGGAGATTCCTTACTTGGCTAGTGAATGCCAGCTGGTGTCCTGACAAGGTCCACATGGTCTTGGCTTTTATCATGTCTTCTATCATGTGCAGACCAGGAACGATGTGCATTCTGCACAACTGCTCAGCAGTGGTGTCCTTTGGGGAGGAAAGCCCACACAAAAAATAAAAATGACATGTTCTTTCAACAACTTCATTTACCACACCACCACCTTTCTGCCAGCTAACACACACACAGAGAAAGTCTTAGCATACAAGACTGACTTTTCCTCTTCTTTTTGATTCCCTGGAATGGCACTCTGGCAAAACCCTTCTGTTTGGGTACACATCCAAGAGGCAGACTGATTAACCTGCAAGGGACTTTAGAAGAATCCCCTGGACAGAAACCTACTGGACTTGGACAAATTAAAAATTATCCTTGCATGCTCCATATTATAAAATTTGCTGAAGCTCCCCAGGTGCAATCTTTGCCTATGCTGGACAATGTAGGTGGTCTAATCTGCTGAAATTACACTTGGTTTTTTCTCTTTTCTTCTCAGGGCTTTACCATCACTGGTATTTTTCAGAACAATCTTCTGTCAATACCGATTTAGGTGGAACTGATCCTTGGGGGAACAGGTAGAGCAGGTGACCTGGGGGCCTCTCCTGATATATTTTCTATGGATCCTGAAGTTATTATTTTTGACCATAGGTCAAAATTCCAATATTTTGATTTAATACTTGGCTTCTTTTGAAAATCACATCCTCAGGTAGCAAAAAGCCACTCAAAGTTTTAAGAACAGTCATTCATAAGAGGTTTGAGCTTTGCAAGAAGAATGGCCAGAAAGTCTTATACTTCCTGACATTAAAAACAAAAAACCAAACTCTGTCACCATTGAAGAAAGAAACAGAAGTTTTTAAAATAGTGGAGAGACGTAACATCCTCTATAGGACTGCAACTTAACCAGACAATGAAAAGTATTCCCAAGAGATGATTTCTGTAAATAGTGCAGGCCAAAGTTCCTCTCTTGTGTCAATCAGTTTTTACAGGCTGCAGAGCTCAAGCAGGAAAGAACCTTAAGACAAAAATTTGCTAAAACCAAGAACACTTACATTGAATTCCATTCTGTCAAGAATGGGAAGGAGGGATGGTACAAAGACTGTGAAGGGCCCATATTTAGTCAGCAATGTTGAGCACCCAGAAGCTGTGAAAAGAGGGTTAGGCAGCGACGGTTTAGCCACAGCAATAAATATTCCTCTTGTTAACAGCACAATCCAATCTAGACATTGTCAGCCTGGTACAAGCAACAATTATTTATTTAAAAGGAAGCAGAGAGAGTTTGGCACTGCTACCCTGTCCCCAGCTTGCTCCATCCCCCAAGAAAAATAAAAAAGCGTTTACCAAACATTTTCTTGGCGACGTTTAGCTTCCTAGTAAACCTTCCTCGCAAATTATGCTGATTTATCTCACCCAAGAGGTCTTTATAGCAACTTCTCCCATCTCCAATCTCCCCTTCTTTACACACACAGCTATGAGACAAGGATGAAACATAACAAACCATTATAAATCAGTTTGCAACACATTCAACAATTGCCAAGTAGAGCAACATGTCAGTATCTGCACTTGAAAGACCAATCTCAGCTCTAAGATCCTAGAACTGTAAAAGGGTTTGGGATGGAGGGAACCTTAAAGATGACTTAGTTCAAATCCTCCCTGCCATGGGCAGTGACACCTTCCACTAGACCAGGTTGCTCAGGGCCCCACCCAGCCTGCCTTGAACTCTTCCAGGGATGCAGATAAGGGCTGAGTAACTTCTGCCTAAACTGAGTGACAGGAAAAAAGATGCACATTTCTGCCAGGCAAGCCGATTTGTATCTACCCAAAGACAGATTGTTTGTATCTACTCCAAAGAGAATGGAGATGCTTTCTCAGATACAAACAACATAAGGACTGTCTGCTCTAGAGTTCAGGGTACAGATTGCCATAACGTATCGAACCTTTCTAATTAGATATTTAGTCAGTTGAAGTAATTACAGCATCTGAAAATCTGCGGTAATGCATAAAACCCACAGGCTAAGTAATAATCTTTCAAACAACTCCTATGTGACCCCTTGGCTTCAGTGAGAAGGCAGCCCAAGCACATCAGGTAGCTGTGGTTCATCTGGAACTCCCTGAGGGGCCCAGACAGGTTAATGACTTCTCCAGAAAAGCTTATCTACATGTGAAAATCTCTGTCCTGGTTCACACGGATTTGTAGTCATCACTCAGAGACTACCAAAGATGTTTTTTCCCGTTTGGGCTTTGTCCAAGTACCAGCTCTGCTCTTTCTGTTTCAGCCGTGCAATAACATGCGACACAGGGGAGGAATTTGACATCACTCCAGCCTCAGAGGGCTCAGTGCCAGCTGCTGGGGAACAGATCTGTAAGGCAGGGACTGCTCTGAACACTGTGTCCTGCACTGTGCTAGCACATCTTCAGAAAGGGAAGCCACCGTGTTTCAGTCTTGGCCCGGAGCACACAGTGAGCGAGTGGATGCTAATAGTTTTAGCAGCACTGGAGAAGGAAGGATCAAGGAGATGGGATTGCTCTTTCCCCCTTCAGTGTCTCAGAGGAGCTCTACCTTTTCTTGAAAACACACAAAAATTCTCAGTGAAGCTTTCTTTGGTGTTTGAGAGGCCATTATGCAAAAATGATCCTCTATCCACCATTATTTCTTATCTAAGGGGTGCAAACTTGAAGGTGTTTTGCTCCAAAGGACTGTGTGAGGTCTGGTGTTTCTTCACTCAGCTTCCACCTTCTCTGTCACTCTGCAACTCTATTTATTGCTTACAGGCCTGACTGGGAGAAGAGACAAAGTCTTGTTCCTCAGAAGCAAATGTGAGGAAATGTGAGCAAACAAGCCAACATCTCCCTTTTAATGACTGATTATTAACTTCTACCACCACTGTCTTGGGGAGCTACACCTCCAGCCCACATCATGGAAGACTCTGCCACCCCAGATTTAAAGCATTTTGTGACCCACATGAAATAATTTACAATGACTGATGTAAAACTCTACTTTCAATAGGTTTGTTACAAACAGGTTCTTCTCGAAGGGCGACTCTGGCCCATACTCCTGAGATCACCCTCAGGTTCTTCAAAATTCAGCTCACCCAGACCAAGTTTCCATTCTAGCTGCAGAATAAGCTTCTTTATCTGCAGTTTTCAGACTGGCTTACCTAGGAGTCCCCTGAGAGTTAATTTCACAGGTGGCACTCAGGTCGCAGAGATACTGCCGGCAGTCGCTGGGAAACGCCAAACACTCGGATGAAGGAGCTCTCCTGCTCGTGCCAGGCTTGCAAACACAAGTTGCCTGAGGGAAGGCAACACATTGATCACAGAGCTGCATTCACCATCTTTTACCCTGTGAGTTATCCTACAAAAGAGCTGTCTGGTTTCCCTTTGCCAAATCTGAGGCGAGGAGAGCGGATTTGACCAGCACATTCATCAGCTCATGTGAAGAACTTCTCCCCTGGCCATTTTTCAGACCTTGGCTGTTGTTGCCCTACCTCTCCTGGGCGTCTGTAAACACAAACTGTAGAGTTTTCTGGGCAGCCTCCATTGCTGTCAACACAAGGGTTGATGGGCTGGCAAATCTTTCCATCTCCTTGAAATCCTTCTTTGCAGGTACATTCATATGTACGTGATCCAAGGGCTTTACATACAGCAAAGGGGGAACATGGAGAAGGAGCACAAGGATCCTCAGCTGCAATCAAAGAGATTAGAGGTGAGAAGAACCAAACTTCTGTTTTCAAAACAGCACCTAATGCAGCACAGCACACTGCAAGGCACGGAAAGAATGGAGCATAAGGGATTTGTACTATTAAACTTCTAAAATTTCACAGGGAAATTAAATCATTCCAAACAGCAGACATTTGGGGGGTTTTATTCTGAGGAATTTGGATGACACATTTTCCGTGTTACTTCAGTAACAGAAGTGTGAGTGACAGAGAATGCTTGGATTGATTCTGAATTTGCATCATATCTGAGGATACATGAAACTGCAGTTTAGTCAGCAAAACCTGTAAAGAGCCAGTGAAAACAGCTACCATAGCTAACTAATCACATGCATCCTATCAACTTTCAAGGAAATGAGCTTAAACTTAAGCTTAAATGAGCTTAGACAAGCTCAAACTTAAATTCGAAATCAGTGAAGAACTCCTTGGACTCCACACCTTATTATTTAAACTGGTTCAGACTCACTGAGATCCTGTTGTCACTATTTAGTACATAATTTAGTACATAATAAATAAGTGCTGGATGGAACCCGCAACTGTAATTTACTTCTTGCTTTTATGACCGAGTGAGAGGAAAGCCAAAAGCTTAGCCCTTAATCTTATGGGTATTCCTGAAAAAATGGGTTTTAAATCCCCTGCAGTGAAGTAGGCGTTGTGTTCACAGTAATCAAACTCCTCTGCAGACACCAGTGTTATAGGATTTTTTCTGAACAGGACTGTTTAGGGTCACAGAGAAGTTTCTCACCTTGGCAAGTGCTGCCCTGTTTTCTGTAGCCCAGCTTGCAGTCACACACAGCTGTCCCATCCCTCACCACGCACTCGCTGTTGGCCTCGCACGTCACGCCTTTGCAAAGGGGGAGCTCTGCAGTCACACAGCAAAGAGAGGTTCCTTTGAGCATGTAGGGCACTGGTAGAAGATATAATTCACTGTCCTGGTTCACCTAGTCACCCTAGGACATGCACCTCACAGAATATCTGGAAATAAAGGCAAATGTGGTTTCTGAGGACCCCAAACTGGCACAAAAGCCAGAGGATGTGAGCAGTGCAGGCAGATCTGAGTTCCTGGCAGCCTAGGTAGTCAGGTCCCCCAAGGCTGAGAGAAGGGATCTAGCTGGTGTCCAGAGAAAGAAGAGAGGCATACAGAGATGGTGTCTTAATACCATCTTAATAACATCTTAACCCCTGTCACAAGGTGGGGAGCAGACCCCAGCTCTTCCCTCTATCTCGATCTCCAACGCTCAAGTCATCTTTCCTCCACATTCCCAACCTATTCAGTGCCTCCCTGCCCCTTTAGGCACACCCAAGCCCGTGTCACAGGTCTGCTCTCCCAGCCCCTCTGCGGGTTCCCGTGTGTTTACCTTGGTCACACCTGGGGCCCGTGTAGCCTCCATGGCACCTGCAGCTCCCGTTCCCAGCGACGCCGCCGCTGCATTCCCCGTGCACACAGTCACACTCTGCAAGGGAAGTCCAGACAAAGCTTCAGTCCTTTGGCTGCCAGGAAATGCACAGGGCTCCAGGAGCACACCGGCCAGCTGCCATGGGCCTTGGCATCCTGATTTCCCACCAATAATTCACCAGCTCCTTTTAAAATTTGGCCGTGCCGGTCAGAGCTTTGAGGGGGTAAACTGTGTGTCCTGGGCTCAGGAAGATGAGGTAAGAGCAGCCCTGAATGCAAGACCCAGACCAGCTTTTCAGGTGTGTGTTTTAACATAGGAGCACAACTACCAAGATCACACCAATCTCACCTGTGTGGACACAAGGAAGCAGGAGCCAGACAAAAAGGGCTCCTGTAACAGCCAGGCTGCACTGCCCACAATTCACTTCCCAAAATGAGAGGCAGCACGGTGTGTAATCATTTTTTTTTATAGAGGGCAGCAAGGAAGAAGCTGGGAGACAAGTGGAGCTGTTATAGGAGCCTGAAAAAGAGTTGGGAAGCGAGTGTGGGTTGTGTCAGGGATGTAGATAATGGCCTGGCTAGAAAGAGGGAGGAAGGTGTGATAGCCTTGGTAAGGAGGGAGAGAGAGAGATTTACAATAGGAGAAATGGACTGTTTGAGTGAGAGACTGAGAATCATTTGTTTAATGGAACAGCACAGAAGGGCACAAAGACAAAATGCCCAGACACCTGCTATTGAACACTGCCAGCTCTCTGCCAACCTTCCTCACCCAACCTCTTCCTGCTCCTTCCTTGTTTTCAGTTATTTTTGTGGAAGTTTCACTTGAATTACTTGTTCTTACCTGACTGACAGTCGGGGCCAAAGCGATTTTGATCCCGGCAGTTCTGGCAGCCATACCCACTGTATTGCTCCTAGAAGGGCCCCAAAATGTACCAGATATTATTTTTCTATATCACTCTATTGTTTCACACATCATTATAGTTTAAAGTCTCTCCTCATTTTTGATTTTCTGTGACATCTGAAGCGACTCAGCGAAGAAAACCCATCTGTTCAGTGCTCCAGTACTAACCAGACCCCATGGCAAAGGAGATGCCAGTGTAAAGTGACACACAGAGGGCATGCAAATGCCAGGAAACTCTGGTGGGCACTGAGGAAATAATGTTCTAATTAGAGGCAGACAGGAATGTTCCAGCTGGCTCTCTGGAAAAGGCATCTGGAATTCATTAATACCAGTGGGATTTTCTACATTGATTTTACAGGGTTCAGGGACCTTCAGCATACATTTCAGTTGATATAAGGTGTCTTTGAGTTAAATCCAAAATCAGCTTTTCTCAAAGACGAGTCTAAGAGGTAGGATTTGAGCTGTTAATTAAGGATGCTGTAAAAATATACAGTTCATCAGGGGAAGTTTCAAGTCTGACACCGAGGCATTACCCTATACATTTCAGAAATACCTCTCTATTCAATTCAAATGTGCAGGAATTGTTTGGTTTTACAAAGTCTGGAGTGGTAAAGAAAAATGAAAAAGTATCTGCCCTAAATTCTCTTCCTCATCTCTTCTGCTTTTCCTGAGAGAGGGAGCCTCTGCCTCTCTGGGTACGGCTCATTAATAACACAGTGTCTCAGGGCTTTTTGCAGTCACAGACAGACACAATTATTTCAGCTGATCAGGGGTTAAATTAATTAATTTAATTGCATTAAATTAATGCAATTCTTTCCTTATGTCACCCTTGAGATTGTTCCCAGCTCCACACCATCACCAACAGTGTTTTAGTGCTGTTGCCAACCCCGTCGAACACCAATGCTGCAGGAAAACCACAGACACTGATGCTGGGATGAAAGCAGCTGCAAATGGCCTTCCAGGCAGAAGGGCAGCCTCCACCCAGAGCACCTGCACAGGCACCACACAAACACAAACCCTGACAAAGCACATCACCCTCAGAGGAAATCGTGCACTGACCTTGCAGATGCAGGTCCCGTTTTGCTGTATACCATCCAAGCATGTCCCGTGGCCATTGCAGGGATTTTCAGAGCCACCTGGACACTCTAGCAGGTAAGAGACAGGACAGAGAAGATTAAATTGAACAACCAGAACCTTTCCATCTCCTCCTGCCCCGGGTATTCCAGCTGTACAAAACAAAGGCCTCTTTGCAGCAAATTATCCAGCATGCCTAACACTGGCCCAGAGGTGAAAGGTCTAAGGGAGAGTCCCAACAACCCATAACTAAATTTCAACAAAGGCACTGAAACATTTTTTGAGGTTGGGCCACTGGTGCCAGCAGCACTGAGAGGTGAGGGCAGTTGTGGAACTAGGAACAGACAGGAGCCTGCTTTGCAAAGACACTGAGCATTTTCAGCTCTCCTTGAGTTCACGAAGAGCTGGAAGTGTGCCCAGAAAAGCAGGATCCCCCCCCATCTTTAGAGTGGGGTACCTCCAAATTATGAGGAATATTTCTGATAATTCTCAAATTTGTGATTTCTCTGATGGAACTAGTTGCTTGTTGAAAGCCAGTGTGAGAACAGGCTCAAGCACTCAAACAGTCCCCCCCTTGCTGCAGAACTGGAGGGGGGTCTTTCCATATTCCGTGTGAGAAATGTTTAGCTTGGTAGATCTTGCTTTTGGATCTTTGAGACAAGACAAAACAAATTCTCATTACTTGGCATAAATCTGAGTGTGAGTTTTGGGATGGTTGTTTTCACCTTGGGTTGGAACTGCTCAGTATTTTCTGTGGCTGAAAGGCTGACTAACTCCAGACTGTAGAGCAGCACACGTGGCACGCGCGCTGCAGACGACAGGGATATCGGAAAGATCTTCCTCTTCCTTTGGAAACTTTTGCAAAGAGGAACAAAAACATCCCTTTCCAAAAGTTTATTTTTACAGAAGAGACAGAAGGAAGTTCCACCACAGGAGTTTGTGTTATGTGTTAAATGTAAGGGGATTCAGCTCATCTGGAGCAGAGATTATGAGCTGAACAGACAGATATGCTCCCAGACAGATAACAGCCACCTTGTGAGTGTTCAAGGAATAATGAAAATTAATCACTTCAATATATATTTAATGCCTCCTATTAAAACTGGTTTGACCTGTTCAACAGCTGGAGGTTGTTGTAAAACTCCCCAAACTTACCATAGCACTCTGTACCCCAGAATCCTGGACAGCACTTTTTCTCCTCAATTTCCTTCTTACACATGTGATGGCACCCTGGCAGGGAAAGGGTATTTTCTCCTAACTTGACAGAGTATCTTAAAAAGAATAATCCAAGGTTATGATTATACCACAAATCCAGCAGAGGCCTGCTGGAGGGTTTCTAGGCAATCACACTGCAGCACCCTGAGCTCTGGAAGGAAGGAAGAGCCCTCATCCCCTGTTCCATGCACACACACAGGAGATTTCACTCAAGTTATGTCTTCTCTAAAGAGTCCCATTGATCTGAGCCTCAAAGACTGGTTAGAAGAAACCTGTCAGAGACTGGGCATGAGACAGGTTCTTGCATCAGGATGGAAACCTTGACTCCTGAAGGGTTAAACAGCACAGAAACAATGTTAGGATTTCCAGGGTGACTCAGCATTCATAACTCAAATAAGTTTGAAAGAACAAAATCTCCTTTCAGGACTCATCCCTTTCTGTCTTTTACTAAAGATGCCAGATCAAAATGCTGTAAATTTGGGTTTAATAGCCATATTATTCACAGATCTCCAATCAAATCTTGGAGAAATGCCTTAAATCCCTCAAAGAAGCATCTTCTTTTCAACCCATCATTCCTCCCCTCTACACACAGGGTGAGTCCTTGGTGGCAGTGCCTCTTGTTCTGCACGTACACACTACAAAACTATTCTTGGGTCTGTCCAACAACCACCACAAGAGTAGATAACACACAGAAAAGCTGCATAGGCTCACATTATTCTTACACTTCATTTTATTTTTGGCACCACATCCTTCCCAAAAGGAACTTGGAAATTGTCTCAGTAGCATTGCTGCTTTGGCTTCCATCTGACTCCTGTGTGTGTGCAAAAACTGCTATAAACTGCAAAATTGCCACTGCTATTTTTAAAATATTTAGGGAGAATCAAAGAGCAGACGATGGAGCTGTATATTAACAGTTAACATTCACTGTTGAACCTACACACAAACAATAATCCATAGTGTTTAATTTTACAAATTCGGTTTTCCTTCACCCTTTTCCTACCAGCCAAGCTCAACAGGGTATGAGCAAGGAACACATGAACAAGCAATTGTCATAAAGTGAACTAGGAAGGTTAAAAGTTCAGAGGATTATTGCTGGAAGCTGGGAGGATATACAAGAAGAACTATCATTATATTATTTTCCTAATAAGCCACTAAGGAATTCTGGGTCTGAAACAAGTTTCTATGCTAGACAGACCTCTGTTAAATTGCTACAGCAGGATTAGCAAATTCGGGTTGTTTAGGGCAAGTTAAGAGGTTATTGTCATTTAATTTGCTCTGTGTATATAAAACCTGCCCAGAAAAAGTCCATGGGATTTGCAAGGAGACAAAAGCAACAATAATAGGGGCCATACACCCTTCTGAAAATGAAACTCCGTGGACCTGTACAGCTTTATGTGTATGTTCTCCTGAAGACACACACCACTCCCTGCACAGAAGGGCTGCACCAAAAGCATCACACAGTGAGGAAATAGACCTTACCTGCAGTCCCTCACCCCTGACCTTTGGGTGGTCTTCAACCAGCCTCTTGGACACAACATTTTAGGCACTGCAGCACAAGAAGTACACGCTGTATTCAAGGTGAACATCGTCTTGACATTGCATCGCATGGATTTTAACTTAAAAAGAAAAAACCAGAACGGAAATGGCCCCAGGTTAAATTGTTATCCTAGGCACTTATCTTGCCGATCTTGTAATCTCTTTATCAAGTTGCACCATTTGTTGGGTGTCACTGGGGAGGGCAGTGGCCAATGCAGCTCCTGGGAGGGACCACACACTCCCATGGGCTAAACCCCCCTGCCATGGTGCTGCATGCTTGGATCCACCTGGATCTCAGCTAGAATCAACAGGGCAGATCACAGCTATCTTATCCTTCCCCTGCAACCCACAGGAAATATTCTAACCATTTCTAAAATAATCACAGCTCTGCACTGCTTATTTCAGCTGATCTTTTACAAACATGTGGTAGTGGTGTGTGAGGACAAGCCCTAAATTAAAAACCCTTGCCAGAAGACACTGAATTAAAAGGCAACACAGAATTTATCTTTCCCATGCCACCGATAAAATCCAGTTCATTGCTTTTCCATGGGTCTGCAGAGCTGACTGTGTTAGTTCAGTCTGTTTCCCAGAGCCAGGAGCTGCTCACAGATTTATTTCTCGTGGCAATTGTCTGTGAGGAGGCACAGGGAGGTGGATGAAAAGGAAAGATGTTCTGCACCTCTCTGAACACCTTGATGCTTTGACCCCAGGTGAGAAGGCCTCCATAAACATTGGCATGAAGATCAGGTAGGACACTTGGATATATCACATGGCTGGTGAATAAGTCAGCTAAGTCCTTCCACCCAACCAGAATTACTTTAGGGGTTTGGTTTTCCTCAGAAGGCTTTCCTGCACAACCTTGCCCCTCCAAGTGAAACACAGATGACAAAGTACAGCTTCATCACATGCCAAACTGTCATCAAAACTTGTGACTTTGCTCCAAAAGCGCTTCCTTGAATTTCTAAACTTCTGGAAACAAGCAACTGCATGGAAACCTGATTGGTAATTTTGAAAAAAGACAGTATTTGCCACTGCTGATGACAGAGGAAAGTTGGGAGGCATGAGCTGTATATGCCCAAGAAGGTCATGGACTGGAAAAAAACCACAGAGCTCATCCCCACTGTGCCTCTACAGGTATTGTATTTTCTAAAAATAAAAACATTAGATCAAATTTTGGGAGGAGGCCTTGATCTGGAATTTTCAAGCCAACACTGAACAATGCTGATAGTGCAGCAGCCCTCCTGTTCCCAGAACTCCTTATTTTGGATTCCCATCAGCAATCTCAGCTTTGCTTCCTCTGAACTTAAGCCCAAATACATACATTTGCCTCAAGGCAAGGGAGGAAGTTCCTATTAGTTATCAAGAGCTCAGGAAGGCCCTCCCAGATGATTGGCAGCAGACCCTGTCAGCAAAACCTCCTGGGAGATAACCCTCATGTCTCAAATCCACAGGGACATGTCCCTGGAATATTTCCAGACTCCTTCCCTCTGACAGGAGTCATCGAGATTTTTCTCATATTTATGGATCCACCTTCTGCAGCCATACATGCTGGAATGCCACTCAGTGAAGGAAATTATTTCTGTGTCTGTGGTTGTCCTTCCCATGGATATTAACTCCTAGCTGTGCTTCTGAGGCTTTCCTACCATACAGCAACCTCCAGTTCCCCGGCAGCAGAGTCCCTAAGGAACCTCTTATGTCAAGGACTCCCTTGCAGTATAAAGAGCTCAAAACCAATCTCAGATCCAGCAAATCCAGCTCTCCTATGAGCACCAGCTTTACTGATATTATCCAGCAGGACAGAGATCAGCTTTGCTGTTCCTTATGCTTCCACCCACACAGAGCAAGCAGAGGAGATTTCCCGTTTTTCATGGAACAAAACAGAGGAGACAAACAATGGATGAATAAACAAGGTGCTGCCTCCAGAGTACTGTGGGCAGATTAAAGCTGGGCTTTTGAAAGGAGCCAGTTGAAGTCAGGCACATGGGACTCACAGAACAGCACAGCTCCTGTCTCTCTAGTTCACCAAATCCCAGCATTAGCCTTTCCTGAGACAATGCCTCAGAAAAAGGAATGGGAAGATGCCTGAGCAAGAAATGCAGATGTGGACTCCTTCCTGTGAGTTAGAATTATGCCACAAACCTTTACCAGGTGTCTGAGCTACCCTATTTTATCAAAAAGACCAATAAAGAGTAGACAGCAAAAGACTAAATTAAAATTCTCCAGCCTTCTATTTCATCTATACTTTCAGGCATCAGACACAGTTGGGCCATTAGATGTGTTCTCTGTCATGGTGGTGGAGGAAGACACCATTGTTCATACATTATTCTATTTCCCTTCTCCTTCCTTCATCAATGTGGCTCCATTTCTCAGTGGAAATGAAGAGTGGGAGAGGTGGATGTCTGCCATTCCTCCCTGTTGGCATGTTTAATTACTTGCAGACTTCTAAGACAAGACAGCTATTGTGGAATCCCTCTGTACCCTACTGGGACACTTGGTAAGCTTTAGGCAGCTTTCCAGTAAGACCTTCCCCTTTTTATAAGGAAATATGCTTGTGTCAGCAGCAACAGGCAGGAGGAAAGAGGAAGAAAACAGCTGAGTGGAAAAGTATTAAAAAAAAAAATCCCTTCTAATTTGAGTGACAGAACTGATGAAGCAGTCATTTTCTGGAGAGTTTTTCTTCTTAGGAAAGCAGAAAAGGGAATCAAAGGACATAAATGCAACAGTCTGAATACTCAGATTCTGGAAAGGATGAAAGACAGACAGAAGTTTGAGTCAGAAGTGGCTCCAGGGGCACAGCCTCATAGAAAACAATGATGCACTTCTCCCTTGGGCTCATCTTTGACTGCTGTTTCTAAGTGCAAAGCCACCGGAAAGGAAGCAGCAAGAGGGAATGTCTGTCCCTGTGATGCAGCAGTGCTGCCTGGTGACAGTCACTGTCCTGATCAGGTGATGTTGTGAGCCTGGGCTGGGTCACAGTTTGTCTACAAATGAGCAGGAAAGGAGGACTGATGCTCTCAGTTGTCTCCAAAATGAAAAGAATCAGAAAAGAAGACATCCAGCTGTAGCCAACAGAAGTTAAGAGCCAGGGTGCCTCTGTCTCCCAGGCTGTGCTGTGCTCTCACCCTGCACTCAAATGCTTGTGCAAGAGCAAGCACTGCTCTCTGCACTCAGCTGAGACACATCAAGGCTTCTGGATGCTGCAGTGTTTCCTCTCTGAACAGATGTCCCTCACTTCTCAAGTGCTCGTTTCTCGTATTCCACCTCAAGAGAATAAGCTGGGAAGTGTTTCGTAAGGGCTAGTTTCATTCCCCTCATTTTCACTCTTTATCTTTTCCTCCCAAACCATAACACAAATCCTTCTGCACGGTAAAAATCTCAAGGAAGAAAGAAAGAAAAACATATTTGGACGTCAGTGTTCGGCTCCAGCAATCCTGGGAGCCAGTTCTGGAAATAGCCATTATCTAATGAATCACCAATTTTCCAGGGCATTTGTCCTTTACCAAACAGAGCTGTAGACACATGCTTGAGCCATTATAGTCATGTACCTCCCCTAGTAGCTCTCAATAACTCTTGAGCTGAACAGAGCAGCAGCTCCTGGACACACAAACTCTTCACACTCGTTCAAGGAAGACGCTTTGTAGCATGAGGATGAGCATCAAGCTCGGGGATCACATAACAAGAAATCTACTGTTGCCCCGTGTGTTTCCCAAGGTCTCAGCTGCAGAGCTCTGGAAACATGGGGATGCTGAGACCACTCTCCTCATTTCCCACCTGCCTCCATTCCTCCTCCAGCACAGCCTGGGATTGGCCTCCTCCCAGCAGAAAAGCTTCCATGGTTCTCACATCTGTGGCATCTTCCCCAGCCCACAGCAAGGGGCATAAAAAACCAAACCAGACCAGCAAAGTCACTGTCATGTTTGAACCGTTAAAGCTGAGCTCTGAGGTAACATCACTGAAAAACAGGTAGCACACAATCTCTCTTTTCTCTCAATGTCCCCTGTGAGCCAAGAAAAGCCTCCTGTGGGATCACAGCACTTTTATTCCAATCCGATCCAATGGGTTTTCTAAACTGCCAGAGATTAGAGGCTTCATTAGATCCTTATTTTTCCTTATCTCCCATCACAACCTTTCAAATGTTTCTTCTCTTTCTCCCTAAAAAGGGACTTTTCAAGGAAAAGTCCCTAAAAGAGAGTTATTCCTGGTTTAAATAAACTGCTCCAGAGGTGATTTAAAACATTTAACTTCTCTGTAAGTGGGTACTCACTACCTGATAATGTAACTGTTCCATGCCAAGCCAGACTCCTCAGTGATTACAGAGATCAGCAGAGTGTCTCTAAGTAGAGAGACCAACATTTCCACTTCCACCAGCTGCAGACATGAGCCCATGTCTCTGAACACGATCTGAAATTCATCTGCCTGGAACACACATCTCCAGACAGATGACATCCACCCCTAGAGACACTTCATATTTGTGCTCAAGTCACTGTAATGATCCCACAAGCCTCCCTAGTATTCATTTATGGCCCTTTCATGCAAGAGTCTATACAGAAGCTTTCACCCAAAGGTCTGACACTGGAGCATCTTTCCAGTCCTCTGGTGTTTTCTAAATCAAGTCCTTAAGACTCACAGATCTGTCCACTCCCCACAAGGGCCTGCTGTGTCGTTCAAGACAAGACAACCCTCCACAGGGTGTTTCCCTTCCCAAGGGAATTTCCAAATGCCCCCCACAACCCCAGGATTAGGGGGCCAGTTCATTCCTCCAGCAGCAGGACAGAAGGAAGGGGATGGCAGAAGACAATCTACTGTGAATTAGTGTGAATTCCAGCCCACAGGAACTGGGCTGCCTCACTGTGGAGTCTAGAGAACAGATCTACAAAGGTATCACACATTCTCCTAGGTACTGCTGCTAAACACAAGAACAGAGATGAAGGAATCAAAAGAAAATCAACAAAATTGAAATAGAATGGAAAGTATTCAACAATCCTTACTGAGGAGCTTTTGGGAAATACACTTGAATTAAACTGTTGCAAAGGGACAAGTTGATGAGACTTTAAAACTTTTTTTAAAGTAAAATTCTCCTGGGAAACTTATGGATCTGTCCCGAAGAATACAATGTTCCCATCCCACACACTGAAACCAGCAGAAGATGCTGAATATTTCCCTCTGATGTTGTTTCTTTCAAGCTTGATGCCAAACATAGACACGAATTTAATATGATTTAAAACTCAAGCAGCTCCCTTCAACCTTGTATTTAGTTCCTCAGTTTGGACTACAGAGAAGATACCTTACAGCCCTACAGTTTTTACTAATTTTATTCTGCACCTAACTAAAGGTAGGTGAAAAAATACGTTGTTTGCTACCATCCAAATATGAAGAACTGTTCAACGAACATTTAAACAAAGACCCGCAGACTTACCTTCTGACTCTGGCAGTCAGCTGTGGGAGTGAAGCATGCTGCTAAGAAGAAAAACAGCAATCCAGGAGGATGCATTTTCAGGCTTTTACAGGCAGGACCCTTTACACAAAAGGGGTGGTGAGAGAGGCTGCAATTTCTGTAAGATAACACCGCCTACTAAGAATCAGATCCAAGACAAACCAGAGGTTAAAAGTAAACAGGGAGAGAGCATTTTTGCACTGTGCTTTTTGGCTGCAAAGCCTTCAGAAATGCATCTGCTACTTCTAGCGTTATTTCTGATTCAACGTAACCTTTTTCTTTCCATTCTTTTTTTAAATGCACAAGCAGGACTCCTTAGTAAAAGGTTTACACAAAACAGGAACATCTACGGATTTCCTCTTACATATCAGTTCAAAACAGAAGGAAGGAAATCCTTAGTTTTCAACTAATTGGAATGAAAAGAGGTTAACTGTATGCTTAACAGAAGACAAATCCAATGGGCAAACTTAAATACCATAAATTTGTGAGGGGTATGTTAATTTCCTTTTGCCACTGATGTGAATATGTCCATAACACCTCAAAGTGAAGCTGGAGCTGAGCACTGCCTATCCCAAAAAATGCAAGAATAAAGCAATGTGAGTGATGGGCTGTGCTTCAGAGCAGGAATGGAACACATTGCATCAATCAATCAATCAAGCAAGCAAGCACTTTGGGCAGAATTTGATTCTTATTTGTAAATAGTTGACTTTCTCAGCAAGAAAAGCTAATGCTATGGCAGCAATAGCAAAATTTATAATTTTTCCAAATACTCTGCTGACAGCTTGATGAAACCAAGGAGCACTTCCACAGCACTCAGAACAGGAAAGTTCCAAAACAGGATTAAAAAAAATACACACTAACCAGAGGTACAGTCTGCAATTTATATTCTCCTTTTGAACATTACAAATAATTGATTATTGACAGATTTTCCATAGCCTTTGTCTCCCTGCATTGCCAAGAGACCCGCTATCTTGAGCAGTCTAAGGACTGTTCTCTTAGCAACAAATCTCACCAAGAAATGAGGCACCTTCATGTTTTCAAGCCATTAGTAGTACATGAAGATGCCTAAAAGAAATCAGGACAGGGAGCTGTCCTTGTGTTTACATAAATTATGAGAGCATTAATACTTTTTCATCCCTGCATCCCCACAAAGACACACGTGCTGTAACATATGAGGTGCAATAGGAACCGCTGTACTTACGGGCGCTGTTAGCCGTGCTTCACTTCTGCCTCCATCCTACAGGGAAAGGCAGCATGGTGAACAGCCAGCCCTGCTATATATCCTGCACTAACAGGAAGCAGATAAGGCACACAACCATCCACTGCAACCCATGTGAGCAGCACCAGCCCACAGCTCAACCTGACAGCTCAGCCCTCTTGTCCTGCCACAGGACAACTGCAGCCCTGGGACTGTCACTGCCCAGCTTGTGCCCCTCTGTCAAGGCCAGAGGGCTCACACTGCTCTGGAGACCATTTGGTACCCTGGAGATCTTCAAAATGAGGCAGAGGCATCATGGCTCAAGCCAGCTCTGGTGGGATGGGAAAGTCACAAATGGACAGTGGGGACACTCCTGTAGAGAATGGAAGCTGTACAGTGTTTTCTTGGTCCGTAGTCACGGCCCTGAGCTGGCCATGGAAACACAAGAATGAGGCTGCTCCTCTGCTCCATCCCAGAAGGATGGGGAAGATTGTTGATAGGTTTTTCAAGAGCTGGCTGTATGACATAGGGATTAAGCTGCCAGCATCTACACACAGCTGATAAATTTTTAAAGTGAAAATAACTCACCCTGGGGCACTTGAAGATGCATTGGCCTCTAAATGGCTCAGCACTGAAAATGGTACAGGGCAAGAAAAGACACATAAAGACTAATTCCAGGGCTTTCCACTGCTGCTTATCATCACTGTATCTGACCTACTGCAGGGAAATCAGGAAGGGAGAGAAATTCTTGGTGAAATTCCTGTCTGAATTAAATAAATCAGATTCACAGCAACATCAAAGGGTTCACAGCCAGCTTGCTTATCTGACCTCACCTCAATTAAAGGCTAGCAATACAACAGCAATACACAGGCTAAAAATGCAAACAGTGAGTACAGCAGCAGAGTGTAAACTGAAAAATCAAAAGGTCATCTGTCATTAGACACTGCTTTCCTGATCAAGCAGCACAAGCAGTGTGTGTTTCAGCCACTGCCTATGAGCTGCTCTGAGAGAATGGAAACTTTGCTGACCACCACTGCTGGATCTGGAACACCAAAATCTGCAACAACTTTGGATATTCATGATTCTGGAAATTAGTGAGGTGAAACACCAACCGCCTTTAAATTAATAGGTGGCCAAGAGCCATTAATAATGTTCAATGCACAAAAGCCAAGGTGCTCTCAGCAGCAGTTCAGTTAGCAATGTTATCAAAGACAGCAACACCAGCAGAGAAAACAGCACAGGAAGCAAAAATGAGCCAAACAAACCCAAATTACTGCTCCACTCAGTTTCTGCTCTCTTGTGATAGATGGATTCCTCCTCGGCAGATAAATGTATTTTCTCATGGATGACATCTATAAAAACTTTATGCCTTAGAGGCAAAATGAACTGGATCAATTTCTTGATTCTATGGTTTTGTCCAATACTCTTCAAAACTGTCAACAAATAGAAACCCCAGTTCCATCACTCATTTTGATTAGACCTGCTCATGCACAGAGGCATCTCTACAAAGTATTTCAAACCCCCAAAATCTCATAAAGCAAGATCCTGAGATCTGCCAGGGAGCCTTCATCAAAAGAGAAAATTTAGCCAAGACTTGTAAAGATCTGATGACAGAACACACAAACGGCCCTGTGCAGGCAGGGTAGGAGGGTTTTGTTCGTGTTCTCGTTGATGCTTGATTGAATAGGACTATGCTAATCCAGTTTTAAAACATATAGTGGGAGTTGTCAACCGTCTGCCCATGTGTTTATCTGTGAGGTTTCACACATGGACTTTTGTTTGTCTTGGAAAGCATGGAGATTGACTTATCTGTCAAGTGTCTCTTGCCCACATAACAGAAGGTGGCTGGTTTAGCAGGAAAAAGTCACAGATATAGGTCTCAGAAACATCTTCAAATTCTGGCCCTGACTTCTTCGAGATTACTACTACAAAACACTTAAAATTTACCTTGTGGGCTCAGTCTCCCCAATCAGCAGATTGCTGGCAGCAAGAACACTCAGGATTTTCCTGATAATTCCCTCTCTTTTTCTTTATGCATCAATGACAAGCTGTGTCCTCTAAAGCAACTTCTCTAAGACCTGGCATTTTTATTGTACACACATTAACATTTAAAGTTGAGAAGCTGCTGGCATAAATTACTCAAGCTGTTTCACAGGAAAAGAAATCAAATCCCCGCCTGGATAAAGGCAAAGGATAAGGCTATAAACCCTCTCAGACTCCCTGCCCGTGCCACACACTGTGTTTGAAATGCTGGGTCACCAGCTCTGCTCTGTGAAGTGTGTGCAGCTCCGACTAGATTGGGCAATTTCCTGCTACTGAAATCTTTTGTTTAGAAACTACAGAGCCAAAGCAAGTGATTTGCCATCTCCACTTTGCAACACAGCTTCTCTGGGAACTGCCCATTTGGTTACATCCACACAGAGAAAAGGACTCTTGTTCTGCACTTCTGGCAAAGTTGGGAGAGGACATTAAGTCCCTTTGCTCTGAATTGTAAGGGTGTAAAAAGGCTTTAAGTCTGGAAAGGATTAAGCAGCCAAGCCCATAGTGCTTGTGTGTAGGAAGGGGGCCAGCTGAACCATACTTACCCCAAATACTCTCGGGATCCTGGTGAAGATGCAAGGGCACAGTCCTAATTTTTCTTTCCTCTTGACAAGTTGGAAGGAACAAGAATTTTAAGGTTTGCTCATAAAAGCAAAGGAACCTGCAAGGATTGCACAGAACATAGGAGTCTGTTTATCCTTCTCTTTCTCACACAGACACAGTAGTCCAGTTCCAAGCAGACAGGTAGGGCTGCCTGGGCACAAGGTTGTCACACAATTCAGAAAGAAATTGTCATGGTTGCTCAAGTCCTGTTACTCCAAAACCTCTATGGGCAGCACTAACAAAATCAGTAAATAAATGCTTTAAATCTGGCCTATCACTCTCTCTTGGCTCAGAGTTCCTTTACATGTTCTCCTGCAGTGAAAACCAGTGACATTTTCCCACCTCTTAGTTTTAGTTTTGTACCTTTCCCCTTTATTAAGCAGCACGTGGGATTGTAGTCAGACTCTAAATTCCCCACAGATATCCAATATTATTTGGAATTCTGGGTAAAGCTCTTTGTTTCAACAGCTGAGCTACTGAAACTCAGTAGCTGCTGACAGGAGCATGATGGCAGAGCTGGTGAGCTCTCCAAAGAAGTGCTGCTGATCCTTCAGGTCCTGTTTTATAGTTCTATAAAGGATAGAAAGGGCCTACAATGTGCTGACTCAAGATCAAGTTTTCCAAGGATGGCACTGAATGTCTGCCTGAGACCAGATGGAAATGGGAGCCAGAATCCTGCTAGCTCTGCCTTTTCAGCAACTTCAGAGATGATAGGAGTTCTTATCATCCCCTCTCCAAAACCCTGAAGACTGAAGCACAAGGGTTTGATGCCCACCTTATCACCTCTGGCTACTGCTCTTCATGCACCTATTCAGCTATTTTTTTAGTGTCTTTTTAAGTGCTTTCTGGGTCTAATGAATTTCACATCCTCCCTTTTTCCACATCAATTTTTAGCTTTCCAAGTTACTAAATGCCCTTAATTATCCAGTGGACACCAAGAAACAGAAGCTTGTAGTCTGCTCCGAGCCACAATTTCTCACTTTTCCACCTAAGATTTGGTATGTTTGAAGATCAGCATTGCAGAAATGAACTCTCTGATCAGAATGCAAGTAAGATGCAGCAGCACTTTGTGTTATATCAATTGAAAAAACCCACCTCATCAAGGCTGATAAGAACAAGAAGGCAAGCCAGAGGGGCTGATGGAAACGACTGTGCAGTACATCCACAGCCAGGCAGATCAGAGTTCTGTAAAGCAGCACAGGAATGGACACAGCACAGACAGGATGCAGGTCACGCTGTCATTTCTTCTTGCAGAGAAAACAGTGTAGCCCAGGTCAGCACCTCATTTCTTTCCTTCCTAATGAGGTTCATTTGCAATTTTTAAATTGTAATACAAGGGAAATTTTAAAACTTTTAGGCAGATCCTTGGGAGATGACACTGAACAAAAATAATTGTCTGGGTCTTCCTAAGGTGGCAAAAATCAACATCAGCTGCAAAGCCAGAACACAGAAATTTGAGAGTTCAGGAGATACTTTCCTGACAAAGGTTCCCCCACCTGCCTCTGTGTGCTTCTGGTCATAACTTCAGCTACTCAGACATTGTCTTAATTGTCTTCCAACAAGGGTTGGAAGCTGGAAAGAATTTGAGGACAAAGGGTTACTAAAGAGAAATATGCCTGCAGGGCCTTGTAGTGCTCTTGCAAAAGGAGAGGAAGAAATCAAGACTGTTCTGTGTGACCTCAGCTGTTGACAGTGACTTCATTCTGCAGAGCTTTCTGTAGAAACTAAATGTGCAAAGTTCTGGGAAATCTTTATGAACTGAAGCAATCAGTTTATTTTCAAGATGAATGTTTGTACATTTTCAAGAAAATCTCACTTAAATCCCTGTATTCAAGAACAAAAGACTACTTTAAAATTAGACAATAAAGACGACAGGTTGGCACTGACGAATGCCAGTTAATACAAATTTTCAGCCTCATATTGCACTTAACAGAAATGCACACCCACAAAGCATTGACTTCAGCAGGCTCTAACACAGAGCATCTCTCATCTGGAGACTGGCTGGGAGAGTTTGAGCTGTTCAGACTGGAAAAAAAAAAGCAGGTCCAGGGAGACCTCACTGCAGCCATATCAGCATTTAAAGGGTTTTTTAATGAGGGACTTTTTACCTTGGCAGATACAACACATGATACAATCATGGGGAATGCTTTTTAATTTTAAAAAAGAGATTTAGATTAGATGGTAGGAAGAAATTCTTTACTCAGAGGCTCTGGTACAGGTGGGCCAGGGATGCTGTGGATGCCCCATCTCTGGAAGCGTCCAAGGCCAGGCTGAATGGAGCCCTTGGAAAACTGATCAGGTGGGTGGCATCCCTGCCCATGGAGGGGGGATTGGAATGAGATTATCTTGAAAGACCAATGCAATACAAATCATTCTGTGATTCTATGAAAGCAGCAAGGGGTCAGATATCTGGCAGCAGGAGAGAAGGCGATTTCTTGTTTGGGGTTTCATTGGGTTGTCATTTCTAATTTTTTTCCCAAGTAAAAATAGAAAAAGAGGTGAAGTTTCAGGGGAATAGCTTTATCTACCCCATGCTCTACTTAGCAGACAGTAAAAGATGATTTATTGAAAAAATGCCCAGTAAACAAACAATTCTGATGACACCACAGGTAGGATAGTTAATGGAAGAATCAAAACATACTGCAGTATGTACCGAACATTTCATTAATCTTAAAAGGTAATCAATGCTTACCAAGATAACAAGGAAGAATTACAGCTGTTTCCTGGATTAATAATCTGATCCAAAGGGACAGATTCTATGTTTTAAACAGCTGTGAACTTAAAGAATTTCAAGTTTAACAAAAACAAGGGAAGTGTTTTTGCTGCAATAAAATATGAAAAAGAGGCCTTACCTGCTCAAAGTATATAACAAACAGGGCACTATCCCCGCTTACTCTAAGGTAAGATTTTCTGATACCCACTACAGTATTAAAAATACCTTTAAACAGCTGGGTTTTACAGAAGATGCTTAAAACAGAACTCATGTCTGTCTCAAGCACAGGGCACCCCCGAGAACAGCCTTTATTTATAATATGGAAGAAGGGCTGACTTATCCAGGAGCAGTGACAAGTAAAAATCCAATATAAGAGACTGATCTGTCCATGTTGGCTCAAATCCCAGGCAGTTCCAGAGGACTCCTTACAGATTCCCTTTGTATTCATTTATAAATTTACTTGTAAATCATCTGGTTATTAGGTAAGTTCTCAAATGCTTTTGAAAATCAGACTGTTTAAGTTGCCACAGGGTTATCAAGTGTCACCTTGGACAATTATTAATAAGTGAAGCGCTTATTCAGAAAGAACTACTGAAGACCTAAGATTACTTCTAATTACTTTATTCCTAGGATGCTTAATTTAGGAATTAGCTTTTTCTACCCAATGATAATTAAGCTTAAATGAACATAAGCAACCTTGAGATTTCAGAGAATAGAGTACAGAAAAATTTAGTTTTCTCCAAGAGCCTGCAGTACTTACCTTAACTGTTCAGTTCAGTCTAAACTTAAGGAGTTAGGCTTCCTCTGCCAAACTGGGAGCAGAGCTGCACTCCAGATATGCTCCTCATCTCTGTTTGCATAGGGAACTCCACTGCATCCTGCAATACAATTTGACTTCGGCTGCCTCTGTCTTTGTCATCTTTGCATTGACTTTAACATTCTTGGCTTCTGAAATCCAAAAAGCACAGCCAAGCTCGGCAACAGCATGGAAGAATACTCTGTGAAACCACCAAATTGCTACCACCACTGTGGACTCGCCATTCTTGGAGAAAACTCATAATTTGTTTGGAGCAGGCCCTGAGCAATCTGAAGATTGCTCTGTTTAAAGCTTGATTGTTGGATCTCCAGAGGTCTCTTCAAACCCAGATTTCTCAATGTGTTTAAGGGGCATCAGTTTTAAGCAGCATCAGCTGCAACACAAATATCAAAACTGTTCTTCCCTTCTTAAACACATTTGATATAGAACATTCTTTTCCAAAGTCTCAGTATCTGTCTTCATAATAGTAAGGATTTTACTGTCATGCGGGAGGCTAAAAACTTGGGCACAGTAAACTATCAAGTTAAACATGACAGCTTAGAAAGAAATACCCTAATATCTAATAGATAAGCAAAAGTACTTGAAACAATTCCTCAAGTTGTGTTCAGAGGCTGCAGATCCTCAGTTTCCATGACTCAGCTGTATTTCTGGACTAACAATCTTTTTATAGTAGAATGAACTATTTTCTTCTTTCATCTTGCTGCACATTTTATACTTTACAATGCACTGTAGGAACAGAATGTGTGCTGCTGAACTGCCATATGGTATCCTGGAAACACAAGATATAAACTTGAATAAAGACAAGGCCAAAAGAAAACTGCCAAATTACACTTTATTTGTATTGACAAGATAGGCAAAAGAAAGACTTTGTGTTCAGAGATACAAATCCGTTATTTGCTGACCAACTGCTGATATACCCACACTGGGTATTTACACTTTCAAGACAACACTGAGAGGATCTTTACCAAGCAATTCTTTTATCCTTGTATAAGGAAAATTAATGCCTGTGAAAATAGTTTCATATGAAAATTTGTTACCTGCTTGTGGCTCAAATTTTACTGTTAAGTTCATGATTGGCAGCAAATAATTACTCTTGGCCTCAAAGAAAAACTTATGTAAAACTGTAAGATCATTAAATAATAAGCATTAGCAGCATACCCAAAATACTTCTTGTACAAAGAACATTGCACTTAAACATACACAAGCATTTACCCTTATTTACACATTAGAATTTGTATAGAACAGCAAGACTGATATATACAGAAAAATAGTGGAAACCTTAACAGCCCCAGACGACAGAATATCTAGTGTTGACTCCTTCAGTTTTCCATACAGTTTCCCAGGATGTCTCATGGGGTTTTTTTCACTATATACTATTGCATAAAAAATAGACTGTACAAGAAGGTCAGTCCCCAGTTAACACTTCAGAATATTTCTATGTACTATTATATGTGCACTGCACCAGGGAGCAAGAGAGTCCAGGTCAGCTCCTCATGAAAACAAAGAGAATTTGACAGGTGCTATCTACTTAAACACTGTGCTTTACCTTGTAATACACATTGAAATCATCTGGCTGTGCAGCAACTACCCAGTGAGCTCCAAAGGCAATTCCCTACCACACAGGATCTCCCACTGTCTTGCAAGCAATGAAATTAATTTCTCCCTGCTTTCTGCACTTGGGATAAAAATGTACCACTGGATCTCTCTGCTCCTGCTGCCCTCTTGTTTGGAATTTCCCTTTGGGACACTATCGGTTTCTCCAAAGTGATCCAGTGTTAAGTTCTGCATTAGGTCTTGATTCTGAACATCATCAAACACAAAAGTAAGGGCCTGTGGATATGTCTGATACCCCATGAGTACTCTGTCTAAATCCCGGATTCGTCTTCCATCTGCAAGCTGATACTTGTCTCTCTTTGGTGGCTCCTTAGCAAATTCAGGTAGTGGGTAACTGATATAATCTTCATCAAAGAGGAACAAATCAGAGCTGGTCAATATCAGTGTTTTAGCTTGAAGTGAACTAGTGTTCTGAGCAGATCCTTCAGAGTGATTTACTTGAAATGCCAACACATACAGAAGGATGTTGAGGGATGGAAGATTGGTCAAACCATCCATCTTCTCTGCCACTAGAAAAGCAAGGTCCCCAATTTCCTCTTCATTTGGATAAATAAATTTTACTCTGCTAGAGTGAATCAGTTCATAATTCTCCATTTTTCCTGCAAGAGACATACATTATTAAATCTCTATGTAGTGCTACACAATACTTTCTTAGTGTACTAGGATAAACAACAACCCTTAACAGCTGGTTGCAGCTGGAAGAATTTTAGTTTTGTATCTATTGATATGTGCTTCTGCTTATAAACAATATTGTAATCATTTTATTCAGATTGTAGGTTTCTGCTGGAGTCCTTCTTGCATTACCAACATACTTTTCTGCAAATTTCGAAGTAAGTCCAGGGTGAATGCAAGAAGCCATCACTAACTTCATTTGAGCAGGACTCTTACATACACTTAACAATTCTGTTCACATAAGGTACATCTAAGATAATTAAAGTCAGGGAGTTTAAGGTATCAAATAGGAAATGACTGATGCATAAATGTCCCTCCACAGAGTTTTTAATCAGTACAGTTTAAGTGAAGCCTTAAGTATGATGCCTCAATATGTCACGACATGTAGAAAAGACCACTCACCTGTGTTTTTACTCCCAAATTCAGAGTAGAAGTCCTTATCTACTGGTTCAGGTGAAGGAGTGCGTGCAAGCAGTGACAGGACTGCCATCAGCTGCTGTATGAAGGTGTGAGTGTTGTAACTGTCTCTTGTCAGGCAGGTGACAATGTGATCTGCAGAATGTCCTGAGGAGAACACAGAACACAATTCACTCACTGACCTGTACGTGGCATTACCACTTCTTGAACCAACATGAAACTGTCATCAGAAAAGATTTTTTTAAGGACTATTTCTCCTGAAAACACACATCAGTATTCAGAAATCTTTCAAATTCTTGAAAACAGCATTGGAAGCCTTACAAATACCTCAAAAAATACATAATTTCTCTTCATTTAAAATACAGCGTATACTTATTATTCAAATATGCTCTAGGGATTCAAGAAAAAGAAGCAACAGAAAACCTCTCTTCCATTTCACTAATAAAGACAGGGATCCATCTAAAAAAGACTAGAACAAAATAGAACAGGAAAAACTTAAAGCACAAGAGGTACTCACCAGTAATTCGGAAGTATTGGTCGAACAGGCCAACATTTACTGACTGCAAGTCATTAAGTTTTAGCACAAAGCAGCAAGACAGGTGGAAAGAACTGTTTTCACAGTCTGAGTTTTCTTTGTTCCAGAAATCTGTTAAAGAACGATATATGACAAAAAGGTCAAAAGAAAAACACTGTTGTGTCCATAAACATAATTTTTATATTACAATCTAATACTTATCTCACACTTGAGGAAAGAAATTAAGAAAAAACTGGGTACAGTGCCTAAAAATTTCTCAAGCAAAATACAAGCAAATTTTATTAGCAGCATTTTTTAAACATTTGTCACATACCGGATTTAAATCAGCACATGCATTAATAACACACTTTAACTGAATGCCCACCATGAGGTTCACTACCCTTCACTTTGCATTTTCACTATGAAAGGGACGATGAAATGACATCAGAGAAAAGCATGGATCCACTGGCAGCTAAAAGGGTCTGTCTGAGAAGCAGACATGACTCTAGACCCTGTTTATTGAACATAAAAGCCTTATGCAAATACAAGGAGGTCTAATTAAGAATATTGACCAAGATTGGTACTTAGACTGAGGACAAACACACACAGAGAGATTAAGTTGTGACTAAAGGATCAAAGTAACTGTCTTACCTGACTGGTGCTCATCTGCATGAATGAAAGAATCATCCAACAGAAAGTAAATAGCTTTTGTTGAGAGAAGCACACAAGCCATCACTTCCACATTGGGAGTCTTGTAAAACAGAACTGAAGACCACGTGAGGTGTCTCAACTCTTCATTTTCCACCTAAGATGTAAATTTTATTTCATAAACACATAAACTTTGACATCTGAGATAGTTTCATCACCTTAGAGGCAACTTTGGACCCCTAGAGAAACAACTTCAAAATCTTAAACATCTGAGCATGCTCTGGTCAAAGAGAGGTGGTTCATTTCAAAGCTACTAAATGAGGCCACAATGGCAGTCACTGAAAATACCTTGTGTTGATATAAGAGAATTATTTTTCTGTTATAAGCAAACTATTCCTTGTTTTCTGATCAAAATTAGAAAAAAAACCAGAAAAACCTCTCATTTAGAAGAAAGACTTTGTAAGGCAGACACTGCAGACAAAACTTTAATCACCAGCTGAGCAGTGGCTTCCCAAACCTCAAGTCTGCTGAGCCTTCAGGTGCTCCTGAGGGTTGGATTCAAAGACCCTGGAGAGGGGACAGGAGCACAAATCGCCACTGCAGCTGCTGTGCCAACTCAGCACCTTCCCAGCTTCTAACTTGATGGGCTTACTGTGAACCCTTAAATGAGTCACCCACTTTTCTGATCAGTTTCTTCTGATGTAAAATGAGAAGCACAGCTTGTAACTGCTTACTGAAAACATTTGGAAGAGAGGTAAAGGGATAAGAAAAATGTATCTATTTCTCAGGCTTTTCAATTGACATTTGTACTATGATCGCAGTGATTGATCACTCAAAAAGCCACGTCATAAATTTTGGGTAATATTTTTACTTTTTGAAGTGATGTTCCTCAGACAGATTTTGATGTTTTTCAGAAATCAGGTTTATCTGTTCATGTTTCTGGAGTACCTGCAGCCAGGCACATGTGTTGTAGTCATGTACAGTACTACGGAAATGAGTCAGAACACTTATTTATTGATTTAGCTAAGACCCATCCCAAAATTATTTCATTCCTGTTATTTGCTTTCCTTTTGCCACTTAAAACAAAAAAAAAAAAGAGGAACATTCTTGGCAGAATCACATCTTCAAGACATACACTAGTGTACTCTCCTGTTCAGCACCACAGATCTTGAAGGCAAAATACGCCCTGCAGGATCCCAATGGATGTAGCAGGGAACCCAAAATGGAATAACACACAAACTCTTGATCAAAATGCTTCCAGGTTTCCCATAGCCTAATTCTTGTGGCTAAATTTGATCAGGAAGGTTTTTATAGATACTGTGTAGTACAGAAAGGTCACAAAGCTTGTTTTTGTACACTTGGTATAGACACGATACCTCTGCAATGTTGCTATGGAAAAATTCAACCAGGGCTCTTCCCTTCAGCCCAGCCACATACTGCAGAGACACAGAAACATGAAGGTGAACAGGAATCTGGTTATCTTCTGTTATCTTCTGCATAAGAAACTCAGATGGGTATAAGGATGACAGTGTCAGATGAGGCTTGCATAAACTAGGAAAGATCCAGAATACAAATTATCAAAATGTAAAGATCTACAGAGCTTTTCCCCTATAGAACATTTGCATTTCATTCAAAAATTAAAACCAGGTAGCTTCCATTTTGAATAGTTTAAATAATTTATATCTTGAGCCCGGCTGTCAATCTGCCATGACCTCAGCCTGCAGGCACACGAAATAGGAAGTTTCCTTCCATCAGAAATCACATTTTGTTGCAGCAACAAAACAGAAAAAAAAAGGTAGACTGCTACAGTCCAGGACAAGCATTCACACTTATTCGAGACTAGCACAATGCAGAAGTATTTCATCAATACTACAGTCCAAACCCAATCCCAATGACAGCAGCAAACACAGGGGTCAGGACACATCAAGCACTGTGCACGAGACCTTTCACAGGAATCATTACCTGGCTGCCTGACCGTGCCTGTTTGCCTCCCCTATGTGATTTCTTACAGCATCCGATTTGCTTGAAGCTTTGAAAATAACAATAGTCTTAACATCCTGCAGGAGGGTCCTTAAAAGGCTGTAGATTCTTAGGAAGTGGAATTTCTCATGAGGTAGAACAAACACTGCTGTAACAAATCTGTATCCAACAAGCAACTCCAGCACGTGTCCATCCAAAAACGAACCCTTCTGCTGGGTGGCACCATGAGTTGGATGCAGCACGAGTGATGCCAATGGAATTCTGTTCAGCTTAAATACCTTTCCCAACTCTTCTGTGCCTACCCATTTACCTGGCTGTAAATTGAAATCCACCTTTAGTATGTACAAATGCTGGGGTGTTAGAAATATCCAACATGGATGGACCACACAGGGACTCTGGTCAGAAGATTTATATACTGAAGAATAAAGTGCAGAACACAAAACATTCTTTGACCGTTTCTTGTTATTGCCAGCTGACTCTGGTTGATGCAAGACTTTCTGAACATTGGTTTTATTCCCATAAACAAGATATGTTGGGAAACAACCTTTTATTTCAACATCTTCTGCTGAAATGCAATTCAATTCCATAAGCTGACAGAGAAATTCTTGGAGATTTACATCTTTACAGTACCATGTGAAGCCTGGTAACATTGATGTGTAGTGTTGAAAGCAACACGTTTGTAAACAGGAATGAAAGTCTTGAAGATTCTGGGAGTCTGAAACAATAAACAAGCAGTGATCATTGTTTTTCAGCTTCAGAGCTAAACAGATTTCTGGTATGAGAAAGCCAAATTCTATTAGATCAGTGTAGGGAAAACACAGTGTTAATTTCAAGGCAGAAGGGATGTGCTGGCAATTTCCTCTCAATTCCTGATGAGGAATCTCAAACACAGCTAGCATCTCATCAGTCAAAACCAAACAGGAAGCAAACTGTCTGAGTCCTTTATGGATGTGAACTGAAAAGCTCCAGAGAATTTTGACTATGTCAACACTCTCCACTGTTATGCTGTCGGATGATTGAGTATCCGAAGTAGTGCTGAACTCAAAAGTCTGATCTCCTTCATGAAGCCCCATTTCAAAATACCCATCTTCTTTGTCTGTGGTTGTGGAATTAGCCACAGGGCTTCCTTTATTCTCTGTGAGGGAGGAGGCAGATTTCTGCACAGCCTGCACTATCAAGGCAGAAAGGTGCTGGACAAAGTCTTGGTTGGTGGCAGTGTAGGACATACAATTAAAAGGCAAGATGATGGTGTTACTGGGGTCAGGCACTGCACAGTGTTCTTCCTCCAAACTCTCCAAACTTCGAAAGAGAGAAGAAGTCACAGTAAGTACAAACTTGAGTTTAAAAACAGTTATAGATACCTACAATTCATGGCGCTGCTTCTCAGAACTTTGATATTTGCTCTTGTTAATACAGTTAAATCAGTGTAATTTCACAGAACATCTTTGTACTGCACAGCCATTTATTTTAAAGGCTGGTAAGTGTGTAATTCTATAATTAGAAAATTAGAATAAGAAAGTAAAAACTAAAATGTTTAACTCCTCTTTCCTTTCCCATCCCTAGTAAGCACAATCTCATGAGCTAAAGGACTAGACAATACAGCTATTGCTGGTTTTGAAACCACAAACTGCATTCCAGGGTTCAAAGGTTAAAAACTACACACCATATTTTGATTCAAAAAACCAGAGGCAGAATAGAATGGAAGAGACTGTTTTGCCTTAAAGGCCAGGTTTAAGAAAACAGTACCCACTGTTATTATCCCAAAGCTAACAAGGATTTAAAGCAATATTTATTTATGTAGCTTACCATACATGATGATCACCACCATACTCTTTGCATGAAGCCAATGAAGAGGCAGGTGCCTAAGGAGAAAAAGTAATATCAGGAAGCTGTAAACTAGTTAAGAGTTCAGCACACATGAGAAGTAAAGTCAATGCTGGCTCATGCTTTTCAAAGCTGCCCAAGTTCTGCTGTACTCACAGGCAGCTTAACAGCCATGCTTTGAGGACCAACAAATACTGTTTGCTTTAGATTGGGCATTCAACTCAGGCAGAAGAAGAATGAACTCTGTTGTGACCTGAGAACAGATCCAACCTGTGACCCAGGCATTTCAGCACTCTACAAACTTTTACCGAATTAGTGTAACATGAAGCAAAATGGTAAAGGATCCTGACAAAGACCAACTACACTGGTAGCAAAGGAAGAGACACACCCAAGTCTTGCTGTCTTATTCCTTGAAGCCATGCACATGAAGAGTGCTTCCAATACCACAAATGAAATCATAAAGCAGAAGTTATCAGACAGGAGGAGATTGAAGAAAACAAATTAAGGCCATTGCCTATTGACAGAGAGAAGGTTCTTCCACTCTATCAGCAAGAGAATCACCTTTCAAAAACTGACACTGTAATATGGTAAGACACAGTTCTTACACTCAGCAATGGCTATTTAAACGATGCTTTACTAGTACTGGGTAAACACCTCAAAGCCATACTGGCAACAGTTCTCTGCAACTCTGGTAAACCTGGATTCTACATTTAGTTTATAAGCTGCATTTATAATTTATAAAGGGGACCAACCCCACTTGAATCAAATTTGGGGCTGCCTCCTTGTCCATTAAAATAGCTCTGAGAACCAAAAAAAACCTTTGCTATGGATTACTATGATAATCTAAGTTTAACATCAGAAACTTTGAAAAAGCTTTTTTTAAAAATACTATAATATAAACAGAAGTGTGGCAATTACCTGAATTTTATATCTGGAGTCTGGTATTTCAAAGCATCTCTGGGGAACTGTATGGTCTGTAGGAGTCGAACCACTGGGTTGCAAAAAACTGCTGGCTAGGACTGTTTCTTCACAAATTATTTCTAGAACAAATACAAGCAGCTCTTTAAATCACTCAAGTAAAACAAAAATAAATGTCTAATAGTATCTGCCAATCAAGTGGAATTAAAACTGTATAATCAAGATCTAATCATAAATTATTAAAGCTGAAGGATGCCTTCACACAATAGCCAGGACAAAAAAGCAAGCAGAATTTTAGTTTAATTAAAGTAGTGACTGAATGTTGCATTAAAGACTGCTACAGCTTCTTTCTCAAACTAACAATCAATTTGAACCTCAAATTCTGGTGTAAGAAATCTTCACATAATTCAGTTTTAACAGAATTACACAGCTGCCAGGCTGGCACAGCATTCTTCATGAACTTTGTAGCATATCCCCAAATTTCTGCAAGCTTCAAGTGAACCAGTATCTGTAATATCTGTGTACAAACTTCAACCAGACTGAGGAGCTCCGGTCTCTCAAATGCCATTTAAGATATTATCTCACCTTATTTGGAACCTTTTTCAAGGGTTCAAAGCTGGAGCATCAGTAAAAACTTATCATGAGTGAATACTGCCAAGGCAAAATTCTCAGAGACATTTAACTTTTTGCCAGTTTGATATTCCCAGCATTGAACTGGTACAACAGAGCAAATCAATTTTCAGTATTGCTAGAGAGCCAGCCAGATCAAGTATTTAAATATGCAAATAATCAACAAAATTAGTGTGGACATGTTTTTGGCTTGAGCATAAAAACTCCTGTATGTATCTTTGTGGATTGATGGTAAAGTTCAGCAGATTGCACCAAGACATCTCATGGTCAGAGGAAACACAAGAGGTATTTATTACTTGAACAAAATACTGTGTTAGCAAGAAGGAAACTGAAATTGACAGGAAAACCAGAACATGACAGCATTATTTTTGATTTTCTGTTTCCTATATAAATATTTAATCTTTTTCCATAAGCCATTTCCCAATGACATTTAGTATGAATAATATGTTACGGAAACAGATGGTGTCTAGAAAATGCAGAGAAAACAATTCATAGAAATAGCATATCAGGAAATTAATTCCATTATTCACGATTTAAGGTCTAACAGTGAAACTAATTGCTTAGCATATTTCCATTTTTTAAAAATAGATTTCGCAAAATTCGTATTTTAAAAACAATTCTTAATGGTTAGATGTGTAGCAAATAAAGACCTTTTATTGTTGAAGCTCAGAAACAGTCTGCACAGTCCTCATTTTCCCATTATTTACAAAAGCCTTCCCCAAAATTCCACTGAAGGAATCTTATGGAAAAGGACTACAGTAAATAAACCTCGAAACTTATACTACTCTGTAGAACTCCTAAGTCCTTTAGAAATATCTACACTTTCTTTTCTCCCAAGATTCTTTTGCTCCTAAACATTTACTGTAGTAGGAAAAAATTTATTGACAACTAATTCAAACAGTCCCAGGGTTTGCTGACATGCATTTTTACAGCAAGTCCTGCATAAAACTGCAGGTTATACAGTTACAGAACTGAGACAGTTTGTCAAGTGCTTAATACTTTAAAGCAAGCATTGACTTGATTTTGGAAAAAATGGCATTTTTTCTGCAGATGAAAAATTATCTAGAAGGGCTACAAAGGCAAAGTACATAAATAGCAACTAAATCTGTATCAAGGTGTCTGCCCCTTAATCAAATGCTGTCTGATCATTTTTCTGGAGTGAACTAAGAAACCCTGCTGATTCTGCAGAGGTCACAGCAATGGACTTTTTCCAAAGATCAAGCTCCTCGGGGATATTTCTCTTCCCTCATCTGCCAATCCATTGATTAATGGTAAAAGGAAGCTGTGCCACTCCAAGAAATTGAGAAGATAATCCCTGCTCTTTTAAATGGGTACAAAGTCTTCTCTCACTATGCATATTCTACTGCACTTTTCAATCAGACAAAAGCCAAAACCAGAAAGTATTTTTATCTCTTTTTCTCAGTCACAAGTGAATATTCACATAAGTCAATCTATGGGCTACAGGGGAAAGTTAAGTCATTCTTCCAAGTTCCTAATGCATCAGGCACACTCATTTGAAACATACAGTAAAAGAACTTGAGGTGAGGTCAGCAGGTACTGTAAAGAACAATAGATGTGCTGAAATCACCAACTCAGAACACTAATCCCACAGGTGTCTTTTACTCATCCCCTTTCTCCATCCTCCCCCTGGTGTGACACAAATGCAGCTCTTGCAAAAAGCATTAATGCTTCTTGAGCTCACATTTTGCAGACCAAGAATGGGTAGAGAAGCAATTTTAAGACATGTCTCTGTATGCCACAGTTTTCTAAACATGGAAATAGCATCTAGTCCTCTGCAGGATGATGCAGTAAAAAGTCCTGTACCCAAACTCTCACTCCAGGTATGGGAACTACAGGTCAGTTTTGCTCAGTCACATTCTATACAGCTTTCACTTTCAAAGCCAATTCTACTAGGACTTTGTGCTTGTCTTTAAAGCCCTAAATCCATGCACATAATATTCATGTATATCAATGCAGCTTAGAAAAGCAGAACCAAGAGGCTCAGCCCAGCAGCACGATACATACATGATTACCTTGGCTGGAGCTGACAGGACGAGGCAGAGAGGGAGAGGAAGGACGAACAGTAAGAGAAGAACAGTTTGATTTGGAGCTGGCAGCAGTGAGCCTGGAGTCCTCACTGATCTAATAAAGAAAGTACGCAGCAATTAAAGAAAAAACCTAAATACACAGGACTCATGAGATCCCGAATAAAATAAGTCTACACAAGCCTTTTCAATTTTAGTCAAAGGAAAGTTAGTGCCAGCTTTTTTTTTTTTTTTTCTTTTAGTGGAGGGGTGATGGGGGTGGTCACCTACTGCAAGTCTCAATTTTCACACTAGGTGGAATTCCATTAAGAATTCTTTTAGAGAAGTCATTCTGATCACTGACTAATCACTTTATTGACAAAATTGGCAGTTTCACAAGTCAAAAGAATGAAAACAGGATTTCTACATTGTAGGGACAGAGCCTCTTCTGTCCTTAAGTTGATTTGCAAACCAAGACTAACCAACTACACAGCACACAGCCAGGTATGAGGGAAGGCGAGGAGAATTCAGATTTCTGATTCTCCCACTGCTATATAGCCACAGGAAGAAAGTTTGGGTAAGTAATTTCAGTACTGTGCAACACAAGAAGTAAAATCACAGCTCTGCAACACTTGTATGAGATATAAAATATGGCTGTTAAGGTCGACTGTGAATTCACTGTGTACACCATTAAGCCATTTTATCTTTTCCTCCCACTTCCTCTCTCCCAAGCCAGCCCAAAAAGGGAAGGTCAGATAACTACCAACACTGCATTGAAAACTAAATAGGCAAAAGAGGCAACATTAAAAGTTCAATACCACGTTAAAATACAAAGCATAAAAATTTTAATCCTAAGGAAAATCTAGTGCATTCTGCTTACATCTAACTTGTAGAAGTAATTTCATAAGCTTTTGTATGCTGCACATTCTACTTCTCTCACAGCACCAGACTCACCTTTTTATCAGAGTTGCTGAGTTTGTATTTCACCTCCTTTGCTTTTTGAATAGCTTTTAGCACTTCCACTGTGTCTAGTTCCTTTTCAGTGGTAACAATGTTATCCAAACAAACCTAAAAAAAGTTAAAACATCTAAAAGTATTGAAAACAAGGCACTCTGCAATTTTTTTATTAATGGAATAGTCAAAAATTACCACAACTCAATGCAAACCATGTGCATCTTTGTAACTATTCCACAGAAACAATTACCACATTAGACCTTGAGTTAACATCAATTTAATGCAAACTCAGCAAGGTTTGGCAAGTTAAACACCTTTCCAGCACAACAGTATTCCAATATTAACAGACTGTTACCCAATGAGGGCAGGGTAAAATGTCATTTAGGTCCAGGAGCACACCTGGGTAACATTAATAAAATTTCAATCTCCAAACACCTTCTCCAATGCACACTAAAAACCCCTCAGGTTTTTAGAACATTTGCACCACTCTCCTCACCAGGCTGAAATGAGGATGGGAAGAGCAGCACTGGGGCTCACCTCTGAGGCTCTGTCTCCAAACTGAGCAAGTACTTTGGTCCGGTAATCAGGGATGATGCTCAGTGGGTTGCTGGATAACATCACCTTTTCTAAGCATGGGAGGCTGCCGATATTTTTTACTTCATCAATCTGAAAGTATTTGAATAAAAGCATTCATTCGGGCAAAATGAAAATGAGCACACAGACTGAGCATTTCTTGCATAGATTACATACATACAACCAGGAAAAACCACTACAGCAATTTTTATTTATTTGCAGTTTGATCCACTAAAAGAAATGGCTTGTGCTCTAACATGCATTTTGACACCAAAAGTCAACAGTTACCTGTTCTATTTTGTTGTTGCTCAGATCCAGGTTGACTAATGAGTACAGTTTGTTAAGACCGCACAACCTTTCCAGCTGATTTCCTGCTAAATTCAGAGTTTTGATGTTTCCCAGTTTTGTGTGAACACCTTCTAGCGATGTAAGTTTGTTGTAGGATAAGTCCAGGTGAACAAGGTTGTACAGATGCTGCAACAGAACAGAAAATTTATGTCATACACCAATTAAAACTGAACAAAGATGCTATATTATGGCTGGCTCATTTTATTGTGCAACAATGTTTTTCACGCTGGACACTACAAAGCACGAAAGACATGACAAACTGTTCATTGCAAAGGTTAAAGCTTGCAGAAATGGAATTTCCTCCACTGCATTTTTACCAACCCACACATACAGCTGGCAGAGAATGAATTTAGTTAAGAACTAAATGTTGTACATCAATATTGGCAAAGAAATTGAAATATCCAGGAGCAGCTAAGAAATACACCATTAAAAGAGTACTTGATGCTACAAAGAAGCTGCTGTTTGGGATTAAACTATTCTCCATGAAGATGAGAAACAAAATTCTGAAGCATGAAAATCTGTGTTCTAAAGTCTTGGGCAATTGGGTAAAAAAATCACCTTCCAATCCATCACTCACCTGTAAATTTTCTACCAGAGACACCCCATTGTGACTTAAATCCAGGAACTCAATCTTTGGAATTAATTTCTAGAAGGGAAAAAAATACATGTGTTAAATGTACTTTAGTTTTAAGTCAGACCACACTTCCTTCAGTATCTGATGACCAACAAAAGCAAGGGAAAGGTGTCATCCCATGCAATCTCTCTCCCCAGCTTTCAGCATTAGGAAACATTCTGTGTGACTTGGTGCAAAAAAGAGCTGACACCTGCTCTTTAAAAAAACCTGGTTACTCTGAGAGGCACCATTAAATTTTAATCTGAAACCTGGTTTCTTACTAAAGACAAATAATTTATCCTAGTTTAACCCCACTAACTATAGATCAAACTCACTAATGCTGCTTTGGTCTTATCAAACAGATAAACCAGGGGATTTATGCTATACACAAACCTGGATGGAGACAGCAGTACCAAAACCTAAAGTCAATTACTGATGACACCAGCCAAGAACTACAAGGTCACACAAACTTGTAGAAAATGCATTTTAACTCAGAAATACTCTTATTTTTGGAGGTCTCAAACCTTGAACTTGATGCTGAATTCTGATATCAGTGTTTTGCATCTGCTTTATTTTGGTTGTAATCTCAGTATTGATTTGCCTTACAGTTAAGATCTAGACACAGACCTGAAGCATCTTAAAACTACATCACAAAAAATCATGAACAAATAACTATGCTCCAAGTCTATGATGTCTGGTTGAGCTACACGTGTAACGATTTCCTGCTTCACAAAAACAGCTCAAGTAAAAAGCTATATTCATATTTTACCATGTACTTGTGATGAATGTTAATCTTTTTTCTTAATATCTAATTTACAAAACAAAATTCTAAAGTACTGGCAAAATACTCCAAATTTTGTTTTCATGCTCTTCTTATTGTTTTGATGGCAAGAAAGCTGCCAGCAGGTCATAGGTTTTTAAACATGCAGGATGCTTCAGCCTTGATAACAACTCCAAAGTTGAGCCATGATGTGCTTTTTCTTAAAAAAAAAAAATTCTAATTGGCCCCTACGGCCAAGGCAAACAGTAAAAGCATGTTTCAAAAAGTGAGAATCCATGGAAATGTTGCCTACAGAACACAAAATGATAAAACTATTCTCCTTTAGCAAAGGAAATAAAGTTCTTATAGAACAAATCTCCTAAGCATTAAGTCGGGTAGATAACCAACATAAAGTGCAACTGAAAATTCTCCAGAAAAAGCAGTAAAGCAGATCCAAAATCCTTGCTGTGTATAATGTGCCACAGATAAGTCATACTTTTTTCCACAAATTAAAAATATCTCTTACCACTGAATCATCAATTTCAGAGATGCTATTGTGACTCATATCCAAAGTTGTTAAAGTTCTCCAGGTTGGGATAATTGCTGTCACTGGACAATTTGAATTGTCCAGTGCATCCTCTGGCTCCCACTGATCAAACTCAGAGGCCTCAGGCACCAGGATTTCCTATTTAAGAGAAGGACACCAACATTTGGCTTAGATCTTCAGGGAAAGCTAATGGTTTTGGAAACTATCCCAACGATCTCATGTAAGCAAGCATCAAAAATGTCCCTGTGAAGGGACACATCCAAACACTTCCTTCACTGAAACTTAAGACTGTGTAACGTTAGAAAACCCTTAGAGTTCCATGGTTTTAAAAAGAGAACCTGCAATAGGCAGTACAGAAAACTCCATGGACTCCAGATGGGTATTTCCCCATTATGCATGTTGGTTTTGCTTTGAACACTCACCAGAAGTAGGAATTTGCTCTTACCTTCATTGATGTTGCTGAGAATCGAACACTCAGTGTGGCCAGAGCATGTTTTGATGAAGTCAACCCTTTGATAAGCTTTCCCCCGCAATGACTGATCTGTTTAAAAAAAAAAAAAATCACATTACAAAGTCAGAAATGTTAGGACAGACAAATGAGTTACAAAAGAGGTAGCTAAAAGCTTCAGCTGTAGATTCTACAGCAATCTGCAAAGTAATCACAGCACTCCCTTAAAAATCTCCTGAGATTATCAGGTCAGAAATACTGACACTTGGCAAAGCTAAAGCAAGAAATTAGAGACATAATTGCAGAAAAGTGAAATTCAAACATATATTTATATAAAGCTTCTCCACTGACTTTCCACCTCTCCCACATATTCAAGGTGAAATTATTCAGGTGATTAACAGGTCACAGCATTTTGCTGTTACCAAAAAGAGAGGTATCTCAAGCTATGACTCTACCTGGGTATCAGATGATCAGACATCCTTTTCATCATAAGAAAAAAGAAATGCCTAGAAAGTGAGGATACTAATCTAACAATTTAATGGTACCGTCAGCTAATTACACAGACTAAGATTACAAAGTCTCTTTTCCTGTAGCTCAATTTGAAACAACATTACTGAAAATCTGCTAGTGTCTGCCTACACCCTTCTCTGTATACAGTCACACACATTGTGCAACCATGAGAGCTGGCACATTTGCTGATGTGTCAGGGAAACCAAATGGAATTGACAGAGCTCCTTCCATTCTTGAAAAAATTCTTCCCAGATTACCACTGTTAATTTTTGGACAGTGTTTACTTTGGGATGAAAGTGTTCATCTAGTGCCAGTCAATCCAAAACTTTTCATGAACACACAATTTCTAAAGTCTTCAAGACCTAAAATCTTTTTTCTACACATTCATGCTCATAGAAAATGGGAATTTTGATACAATTCTGCAATATCCTCTCTGCTGTGTTGGACTCTCTCACTCTACAGCCCATCGTAGTTTCTTTCCACATGAGAATGACAATAAACCATTGATTTCAGAAATGCACTTCAGCTCTCAACCAACAACTGAATCATATCAATGAGACAACAACATTCACCTACTAGAAAAAGTACAGCATCTACTAAAAGTGCACAGAGTACAGACTGCATGACAAAATTGGATATTCTCTCTCTCTGGAAAGACCCGAAGCGGTCAAGAAGATATTTTAAAAAATACCCATTGAAAACTGCTAGAAACCCTGGTATTTATATTGCAAGCAGAGCAATGAAAAAGATCTGCAAATTATCAACCAAGCAGCACTACACCCAAAAATGCACTTTCACAAACAAATTTAATGTAAGGGCATTTTCAGAAATACTTGACACGCCTTTTTTTTTTTTTCCAAATAAAAAGCACTTTGTATTAAGGGATCCTACTATAACCACTTGTTAGTTCTTTAAGGCAGTGGAAAAGCAGTCAGGTATAGGTTTTGTGTGAATACTGGAAATCGGGGTTTTTTTTTTGGAAACACACACAGTGCAAGCTCTTCTAATTTAAACATTGTGTCCTTATTTCCAAAACTTGTGAAAAAACATTATTTCACAAATGAAACAGTCCTCCTAAACTCTGCCTTCCCCAATTCCAGCAGCAATTTCAAGCAGAGAACCACCAATTCTGAGATATATGCAGCAGGCCTGGCATTTGCAGAGCACCTATGAATTTATGAGTAGTACTCAGCTCTTACCTCTATTTGATGAAGTGATTTGAAAATAGACAGATCAAAAGGCAAGTGATGCTCCTGAATGTTACTGGTTCCAAAAAGTCCCCCTGTTCCAGTGACCTGGTATTTAAGACATTAAAGAACTGAGTTAGTGTACACAATCCAACTTGTTCACATTCCAGTCTCACACAGGAAATGGCCAAGGGCAGTGGCTTGGAAAGACAGCTGAAGTTCTAACCAATTTTTCAAGTATGAAATGATTCATGACATCTGCAGGTTGACTCCTCAGGAAAACAAATACTAGTTGCTCCAGCTAAGTGCACTGAACTAGAAGTGCCACCTTGTGCTTGCATTCTGTAGCACACGGGGCATGCAAAAAGCAATACCATAAGCAAGGCTGACCAAGGCTACATTCTCAGCTGAAAATCAGAGTTACATTCACTGAAAACAACTTCCTTGAAAGCTGTGAACACTCCAAGTTAGCACTGCCTTTAATTCCACTGCAAGGGATGAAGTTCAAGGCATTGACAAGACAGGTTTGAAGAAAACAAGCACAACACTGATACGCATTAATAAAAATGCATCTGGTATTTCCATATGGTCATAGGATTCTGGCCTCAGAGCATGTCAGCAGCATAAAAAGCAGGTGTTTTCATTTATGTTTGCTGTGAATAGAATTTTGAGAGAAAACTCTAAGGGTTTTCTCCGGTTTTACATATCTTACAAGCTCTGAATGTGCCCACTCACAAGCATTCCAGAAGGGCTAGAAATTCTTCAGATGGCAATTTTTCTAAACAATATACTCTTCTCCAGCCAGAAAATCCTCCCTTTAGAAGATTCTATACAGACAGAGGATGACAAAGGCAACTGAGGAGCCCCAGGAACACCAGCACAGCTGTGGTTTTGCTTTCCCTGCTCCACCATTTGATTTCAGCTTTGAACACACAACACAGTTAAAAGCCAGCTCCTCATGCAATAAAGGGGCTAAAATAAGTTTTTGAGTCACAGCAAGCAGTGTTTAAAAAGAAATAAAGTCTAATTCACTTATTTGGTAGAAAAAAAAGTAAAATTGTCTCCCAACAAAAACTATCTGTTCTGAGACCATTTCGCGTTTATTCTGTAATGGCATTTTAACTAGAAATTCAGGGCCCTCTATGAAACTGAGGTGTTTTTTAGGGTTTTATTTTTAACTTTCAGATGCAGTCAGACAGTGAGAAAGGGTGCAAGATTTATACAGATGCACATATGCACATGTACTCATATACACTGGCTTACCCATAGAACCTGCAAAGAAAGCAAGGTTGAAGAGGTCAGTATTTATTTCTTTACTCATCCATACTGGCATCCAGCAAGATTCTGTGGCTGCATCTATACAGAGGGCACTGCTGAAAAGACCACATCACAGAGCAAACACCTTGGCTAGAGGACAATGTGGATTGAAGGCTGGTACCATAAACACCTGCTTAACACTGAGCTCACCTTTAGATACTTGAGTCTACAAGTGAAATCCAGAATATGCCCCAGGTCTGTTTTGGCATCTCCATTAGCACAGGTAGGTTTGCCCTGCAGCAGCTGCTGAGTGACAGCGTACAACTGCAAGGGCCTGATGGTGAAGACTTCCCCAGCCATTAAGAGCTGCTCTCCTGAAAAACAGAGTAGCTTAGGATGAAACACAATGCTGCAAGGGTTACACAGGCATAAATGGCTCATGGAAAATATAATGATACGCATTTATCATTTATACTCTAAGATGAAAATTGAGGTAGCAAAATAATTTTTTAAGCCAAAATATTCAAGTGGGCATTCATCACACAGGCCCAAAGTTCCTAATGCAACTAATGGCAAATTTCCAGCAGTCTTAACAGGACTAGAATCGAAGTACCTTTATAAAATTTAAGAGTTATAAAACTTTTTCTGAGCTATCTCTAAGTTTATAGCAGTTAAGTTTATTTCTATTCAGAAAACACAGCATCTGCTATCTAAAATACAGAGCTCAGATCTTTTGCTATGCTGCTTAAATGCAGATGCCACGTATTAAATGTGTTCTTTGGAAAATAAAGGGATTTTCTGCATGCTAGAACCAAAGCAAATGCCCAGAACAGAAAATGCCTTATCTAATTATAATTTTACAATCCAATTTAACAGTAGGAACATCAGGAAGTCACATATAAAAGCCTCTCTGAAGGCACCACAAGCTTGACGTAGGCTACAGCAGCTGGAACACACATGGAACGAATATCTTTCTTTTCTTCCCTTTAGGGACACCAGTCTGACTTAATGAACAAGAATGCATCAGCTTTTGCGATAAGCAAAGTTCTCAGAAATGCACTGAGGAGTAAAATTCTGTTCAGCTTCAGTGGGAGCAAGTCCAAGAGTCCAGCTTCACATTTGTTACTGAAAGGCTGCACTAATACAGAGCAGTCAGTGACACATCAACAATTCTCATATCAGTGAAACTGTAGGCACTAGAAAGCCAGCAAAGATTTCTTCACAAGCTTCTTTAAGATATTCCAAAACTCACTGAATGGACCCTCTGAGGTGGCTTCACCTAAAGATAACTTTCTGCCAGAAGAATCTGAAATGGCATTGCTGAAACATGTTTCATCGATCATGCCTACCATGCTCCAGCCAACTGGAATTATACAGTAGCATCTTGCATGTCCTTCAAAACAAAAATAGCAGGGATTAATCCTTTCACATGCCTGCTGCTGTTAATGGAGCAGCTGGAGCTCTTGTAGGTACACTAAGAGCATTTCATTTTCATCTGCCAGCCTCAGAAAAGCACACTCTTAAATTAACTGACCAAAAGGTCTCCTGTTTCCTGAATTCTGGAAGAATAATACTGAGATATGTAAAGTGATCTCTTGCATTTAATACACTATCAGGACTCACTGACACAGACCAAGCTTCCTTACAGGTTACACTAAAAACACACTGAGACAAAAGCTCCTGATCACACCTGCCACATCCCTTAAGGATACAGACTAGGAGGCTCTTTACAAAACATAAATTCACCAATTTCTTGTTTCCAACAGTGATACAAGACTGTTGCAGCTCCTCACAAAATGCAGCTTGAATTAAAGTTCAAGCAGCAAGAAAAAGACAAAAAGAAAGAAGAAGAAGAAAAAGCACCAGTCGGATATGGAGGATCAGATCTCTCACTGCCTGGAGGTAAAATATGAAAGGCATGTGAATGCATGAACACAGAGGAGAACATTCCTGGATAAATACTGCAAGTTCCTTACCTTTGTGAAAGAGCTCTTCAGCCAGTGCAGCAGTGATCCCATTGATCTCCTGCAAAAAATAAAACATTGCAATCAAGTGTTATTTACATACTTATGGTTCCAATATTTTTAATTTGTACCTTCAGTGAAGTATCCACTTTTTTTTTTTTTTTACTGTGGCAGAGGACTGATTTTTTCTTTAAAACTGAAATCAGGGGTGACTGTTTTACAGATTGCTTTGTGACTTGAAAATGTTTCATAAAAATTGCTTGAAATATTTTTATTTCGTATGATTTTCACTTCCAAGATGAAAGAGTGAACTACATTTAAACAATTCCATTCTGCACACATTAAAAAGGGCAGCAGCAACTAGAGCAAGTTACTGCCATCATTAGCCCAACTTGGAAGACAGCTCTGTTTTGAAGATAATACTACAAGTGTAGTGTTCTTCAAATTTTAATATTAAGACTATTCTATTGCCTCAAGCACTCAATATTTCCTCAGAAAATCACTAACACAGAGGAAGCTTTAGACTAACAGGTCTAAGGAAAAAAAAAGATATAAAAAGTAAGTAGTCTTCCAGACTTCAACTCTGTTACGTTTGCTGCAAAGCAATGCAAACCTCTCCTTTTCTCATCATTCCTCTTCCCTCTCCTGGACCCACCCAGGTGCTCGACCTCCATTCCTGGCACTGACAGCTCCAGCACAAAAGGCTCAAAACTCTCAGTGCAGAGATTTGTACTTTCTAAATCTGCAGGTCCACAAGGATCAGTATTTGCCACCTGGGCACACCTCTCTCCACAAAAAGCAAATGCTCTGTGCAAGTCCAGAAATAGTTCTGAGCGCTGCCAACAGCTTCCTTTCACAGGCCCACAAAGAGAACAAAAGAAAACTCTTTGTGAGGGTGAAGCTTCCCCTAGACAAACATCTCATTTTAAGGTAGCTGCAAAGTATAAACAGATATTATGGATCATCAGTACATGAATATTTCATGAGTTTACTTTGCTGACAAATACCTCATGAATCATAACAAGGGAATACATCCACAGGACATCTGCAGCAGACAGCTCAGCTCATTTGATGAAGCAAGGATTTTAGAACATCTCATTCTCAGTGCAACTGAAACCCCATTCACTGAGGACGAACAAAGCCTCCACGCCATAGTTTTGAGAACAACAATCTCAAAGCTGTATTCCAAACAAAAATAAACAATTCTGATTCACATTTGAATAAGCCAATTACACTCATCTGGCAAGCACAGACTTAATTGAAAACTCTGCTCTGTATTTCTTTTGTCATCTGGGACACAGAGACAATTTTTTTTTTTACACTTATAATTGGAACAAGATTATGACTTAGACTGTCCAGTGACTAGCAGGCAAAAAAAAAAAAAAAAAAAAAAAAAAAAGAACTCTACTCCTCTGTCAGATCTACAAGAGACCTCTGTCTTAGCTGTAATTACTTAAAGGCATCACACCCACAGAAGTCCACTGTTTGCAGGTGTCTCTGACAGTAGTTTGTGGGTACTCAATGCTTTTCCTGCAAAACCTTCTACATCTAACTTAAAAACTCAACCTTCTAAGATGACAAAGACCGTGCAACAAAATAAGCATCCCCATACCACTGCAGAAATCTTTTTCAATGTCAACGTAACCATAAAGTTCTACATTGCCATCACATGCAACTGTTTCTCTTTGCTAGGCTGTACTCAAGAACAACTAAAGGCTTCAAAGTGAGTTTAATGTATCTATGGCTGGTGTTTCTACTCCATTTAGTTCTATTAACCCAAGACATAAATAATTCTTACTGGAAATACCACAAAGAATAGACAAAAATATTGCAGCCTTCCCACATAAATTAATGAGGCAATACCAGGGATTATAATGGCTCCAGTACGTACACGGGTTGTCTGGTAATGAAGATATTTTAAAAGATCAAAGTTCTGCAGAAAGGTAATTTTTTCCAGTAGAATTACTGTGGTAAATATTTAGCTTTTCTACTGAATAATTAACACTTTTAAAATAAATATTTAAAAGTATTCCAAAGTCCCAAGCAAAAACCAGTCAAGTTTACAATTAAGTCAGATCTCCCTAAAGCAAAGAAATGCAGAATAATCAATATCCAAGAGCAGTTTAGAAACAGGGAAGCATTCATATCCAAACACTGCTAGCTCTTTGGAAAAGCAAAAAAAGATTACATTACAAGAGGAAAAAAATAGTCCTTCTGAGAAATAAGTCAAGGGCTAGGAAGAACTTCTGCCTGCATAAAAATCATGTGGAAGTTACAACACTGAAGCTTTAATGAAACGGATGTCATTTACAAGACAGAGCAGGAAGAAAACAAAAAAAAATTATGCAATTTGCTGGTGATGGCAGGAATTTTGGTCTATTTGAACAGAATTCTCCTTACATGGTCAGACATCTTTAATAAATTTAAAACTTTAGATCCACTTCAGAGGGCTTGACAGTCACAAATCTCTGCTTCTCTCTCAAGTCTGCAAGGCAACAGCAATACTGCGGAATAAACCTTCTACTGTTTTTTATCTAAGAAACTCTGAAGTCTCATCAGGATAATTATGTTCATACAACATAACCTTTGTTGCTAAAACCTAATTAACACCTAATGGATCACTTGTGACTAATTTCTGAAGCTTTTCTATGAAACCATGAAGGGCCTTCTCAAAACATCGCACCCCAAAGCAGTTACTGCCGCTTCTTTCCATTCAGTTCTCCAGTGCTTCTTCCTCTTTATGAAATTCATTCTCACCCTTACAACATGATGCCATATTGCAAAAAAAGCCTAATTAAACACAAGAGATGAACAAACTGCAATCTGAACATGAAATCAAGTAATTGCTTCTTGCTTCAAGTATCCTTTACTGTAACAGTCTGTCTGCTGGAGCTATTTCTCCAAAGGCCAGTCCATCATTGTGCTTCCACAGAGAAGCTTTTTTCTTCATTTGGGCTACTGGAAACTGTTTCAGTGTGAACCACAGCTCCAACTATTAGCCAGTAAGTAGAGGGGTGTGGATCCATTATGCAATGTTCATTTGAGAGCCAGCACTTTTGACTTCGGCCCAACCTAATTCAGACTCACATTTATTCACAGCTTCCAACTCTCCTGCCAGCATTTATTTTCTCTTCTTAGAGTCCCTGCCCACACTACTTCCCAGCACAGTGTCTGCTACAATAAAAAGTGGTGTGAAAAATCTTAAAAATATGCTTTGTTATATTGTGCAAAATGTAGAAAAAGAACGATTTCAGCAAATTCATGGATTCCACTGAGTTCTCTCCAAGTCAGAGATCTAGGGAAAGACACTCAGGCCTCTATTCAGACACTAAAAACATAACTTACATATAAATGAAAGTGTAAGAAGTGTGACAGAACTTTGGGTGCAGTAACAGGGAACTTGAGCAGCAGAGTTTGCAGGTAGATCTCCAGTTCCTTTTGTCTTTTCTCCACAAGGCTTTTGGAATTTTTTCCAATGATCTTCTTTGGAGGTAACAGATTTTTATCTATTTTCTTCTCTGAAACAAGCTGAAAGACAAAGATCAGAGTTAATACCTGACACGCCATCTGAACTTGCACAAAAGATGTAATGGAACACATTAAGTGCATGTTGCCTGATCCTGAGAAGATCCAAAATTAAAATTACTTCAGTAGATTTTGCTACTGCCTTCAAAGTATTAGGTATTTTCTGAAAGAACATTTTGTCATGGAATGAACAGAGTTTAGTAACAGTGTCTGCTCAAAGAATCGCTCACAGCACCACGGCAGAATGTAACAAATGTGATAAAACAACAAAATAACCACTGCATTTCTGAGAAAGCAGAACACTCTTGAATAAAGTAGACTTTTCCTCATTTTTATTTTTTTTTTAGCAGCACTGGTTGGTAACTATCCCACGCTACTTTAAGAACATTTTTATCATCCACCCTGACGAGACTTTGAGATTTTGGTCACCAAATCAGCTGATCATAAACATCCTTCTTAGCAAAAAGTTCAATAACTCCAGCCTGAACTCTCCTCCCTGACACAGCTTCCATCCAAGGCTAAAGTTGTCCAGGTCAATCTTCCCCAGTTCAAGAGAGGAGTGTAACAGGGGCAAGTAATAATGTTCTCACAAATAGGACATAGTCTGCAGCATGTGGCAGATATTCTCTCTCTTTATTGAAGAAAGAAATAACGTAAATCATTGCGCAAAACAGAACTACAAGAACTGTACAAAGTTTTGTAAGAGACCAAGGTCACAGTTTTAACATGCTTACCTTTTCATGCAGGTCATGGAAATCACTGTAACGATGTTTGACTGTCCACTGATGATTGCCAACACTAACCTGAATAATGTACACCTGAAAGGATAAAATTCAAGTAAGGACACTGCAAAACATTTGCCTTAAAGAGAAGCTGACTGTGAGATCTGCTGGTTGATGGAGCACTGTAAGGTGGGTCTGTATTCTAAGGAAATGCTAACCCCAGCTCTGAGGTGACTTTGTGGGATCAGCAAAGATCTCACTGCCTGATCTCACTCATGAGGCTGCTCCACAAGAATATGCAGAGTAAGTGTAAAGCAATGGCTTTCATTTCTGCAACCCAACAGTTAATAGCCAAAGGGCTCTAAGGTACCTCTTTTTCTGAAAGTTGCTGCTAACTGAAGTTGGTATTCATAGCTACCCACAAGCCTGAGATGGCAGCATCCCTTCTTCCATCTACCAAGTTCCACAATGGGCAGAGGAACTTGGCAAGCATCCTGCTGTCACTTCAGTTAAGCAGAAATCTGGAGCTTAACCCTTGATAAAATTGAACAAATCATTTGGTTGTGTGGATGCTATTTTATTCATTTTAGAGTGAAGCACGCAAGACACCTTCCTGAGGAGTTACAGTGCCCAAAGAATCACTGCAATTATCTAAAGCAACCCAATATCTCCTAGTACAAACCTAAGTATTTTTAGCCACGTATGCACCAAACAAAGATTTTCATTCTAGGTGACTTTCTGGATTGAACAGTACTGGTTTTGCAGGAAACTCAGCCTAACTTTAGATATGCCAGAAACAAGCCATCCCAAAGACATTTTAAAGGTACAGATAAATCACAAGCAAAAAACAAACAAGGCTCTGCAAAACCAGTTCCACAAGTAATTGAATACAACAAATTAAATAAACTATATTATCCAATCCAACTATACTCTTTGGGGAAAGCACCAACATGTAATCAAATCTTGAAAGCATTTAATACAGTTGAGAACTTGCTTACTACCACAGATCACCCAAAGCTGACTCATAGCTGCTATGAGGATGATACACATCTAGTTGCTAAACCCACTTGAGAAAACAAAAAGCATCAACAGTTCCAATCTGTTACATAAAAGACCAGTCTTCACTTAGTGCAAGTACAGAGCAGCACAATGTCAAACATTAAATAGAATACCACTTGCATTTTAGAAGATGAACTATAATTCATGCCAGTTTTATTTTGTGAGCATCTGACACTGGCTCACTGAACACACCCCAAGCCCTACAGAGAACCAAACCAAGATGTCTGACCAGTGCACCCAGTGAGTGACACATCAGTGCTGGGATGAGCACTGAAAACACAGAAGGATGCCCACACAGAATTATGGCCTCAATTAAAGCCTGTGCCTGCTTTCCTGTCATGTTGTATTGGGAAACAGCAGATCAGGATTAATCATTGTGCACTGGTGACAAACCAGAACAAGAATAACACCAGCATTCAAAAGCACCTCATAACCCTGAGGAAAGCAAGGAGGGACTCAAAGAAACTAAACTTAGAAGTAAAGAAGTACTACATTTATAATAAAATAAAATAATAAAAATACCAGCTCTTTTGAAAAGCTGACTGTGTTAAACTCTGGCAGAGCAAGCAGCACATCTAAATGCAATGCACATTGACTACACAAGGCATGAAATCTCAGATTAGACACTGGAAACTCAGTAACTTCACATGTCCTAACATGACATTGACAACTCACCAGGTGAGCAAAGAAAGCCCTCCTCTCTGTACAAAACAGAGTAAATTTGTAATGACAGTTCAATATCCTTTTGCTGAAATGGCAAGCACTGATCACTTCTAGAAACACAGCACTTATTGAAATGGACAGTCTGGTTGGGAAAGTACCTGGCAAAGTGTTTGCAAGCACTGATACAATTCCTTATGTTAAGTCTTTAAAAAGCTGTAGCATTTCCCATCTAGAAGGCAGCCAGAGCAGGCAGTACATATTCCTCCCCCCCAAAAAGCATCAGCATGAAGAGAGAGCAACTGATTTCACATCAATCCACAAGCTGCCATTATCTTGAAGACTAAATATATAAATGCAATATGCTGATGTGTGTATTAAGACTTGTCTTAATATAGAAACAAATCATTTTAAAGCAAAAAATACCCTTAGATAACTCACTGTTTCAGGAGCTTAAGTTCATCATCAACAAAGTTTGAGTGCACTAATAAGACAAGGCTGACAGCTTAATTTAAGGGTCTCCAAGAGCTGCCTGTCACCCCAAGTGCTAAAGGAATACACGGATAGATGATGACATCCTCACACTGCACTTTCTTGCAGACATAAAGAAACACACCATGTGAAATCCCCACCCATCCTCACACCACAAACTGCACACTTCCATTGAACTAAAACACAACAGCCTTTACCTTCACAGGACTTCCTCCTCCACCTGTCTCTAACAAACCCTTCTGTATAAAAAGTTTTGCCCCTCTTTCTATAAATCAGTTCTGTTTGTTACATTTTTTGGCATATTTGCAGTGCTGTATATTTTCTTTATTTTCTAGCAATCCACTGCAAGTTCTTTGCAGTTAAGAGTCCACATCACCAAATAGCATCCTTTCATCTTCCTAAATATTGAGTGGTGAGAGACCTACTAAACATTTTAAACCAGCTATTAAACGAACAGCAGCAATTCCAGACTGCTTTTTGTTCACGTCCTATACACAGTACAAAAACCTGCTCACCTTGCTTTACATGGAGAACTTGCATTTCTACAGTGTGTCTCATCCCACTGCACACGCCTCAGTACTGTAAAAAACCCTAACAACAACCCAACACCTAAATGACAGAGCTCTCTACAGGAAGCCTGGGACACAGGTGTGACTACAGCCAGTAGGTCCCAAATTCCAGAGCAGTGATGCAGTCACATCTCCTCCTCCCTGCCTCATCAAGTAGTCAGACAGTTTACACCCATTCAAGGAAGCAACAGTATTTTCCTTAAACATCGAAGTTAGTATTTATGTTAAAAACAGCTGCAAAAAACAGGAAAAGCAGGCAGGCAATTTTAGGCCAAACGAATGCATAGCAGGAAACAAACGAAGCACTGTCAGCCTTGAGCCCTTCTACTCAAAACCAGTCTTCAGTCAGCATCAGCTGGACCAGCACACCCAGGAGAAACACCCTGTGGAAATGCTCTTGTCTTACTAACCCAACAGAAAACACATCAACCAGTGCAGAATTTTTTCCTGCTGGATTTACCCATACCTTGCCTCTCATGCTAAAAACTCCAACAAGAATCACATTTTTGAAAGTATCTTCAACACTACACAAAACTGTGGGCCTCCCTGACATATTCTACAGGATCTAATATCACAGCTGTCAAATGGATGTCATTACAGTCCACTTCTACTGAGACTGAGCTCTGAAATACAGAGTACAACAAGAAGCTCACATGCCACGAGAAAAACAGTTAACCCTGACAACAGCCTCGGAGTCCTGCTAACAGCTTTGGGAGGTTTACACACAGGCAAGCTTAGTGCCAACATGCCTCCAAAAATGCAGCAAGAGAGTCAAAGTAGGACCAAATAGTGGTAAATCTTGTCTTTCCTATACTGTACTTTTAAAGCTCTCAAGAAAAATGCCATTAAAGTGGCATGGTATTTCCATAACCACTAAAGAAAGAAATCTGGTCTTGAAAAAATAAGCTTCCTTGGGCTTAGCTGCAGCACCTTAAAATGTTATCCTCAACTATCAGTCAATCAGATGAACACTACCTGCAGAGTTACACACCTGAACTGCAGCTCAATCTAGAACATTAATGGCATTTCCAAAGGGTGGCCCTACCACAGCACTTGTTTGCAGGCTGAACCAGCAAAGGTGCTCCTGTTTCACCTCCTGCATCATAACTTCCAGAGGGATAAGGGGGCAGATAACATTGACATTTTGTTAACTGAATGCACTTGATTTTCTTATTCACTGGTATTGCATAATACTGATGGAAATTCTCGACACCAGCGCTGCTGGTTCACACCTGACATGGAAGTTTCCAGTCCCCAAGCCACAGGTCTCACTGTGCCTTTCAGCTGACTGAGGGATGAACCACATCCTACCTAACACACCCACAGTAACACCTCAACAGCAATGGTACCATTTCTGAGAATACACATCATGCAACTAAAAGAATGAGCTCAGGCACTTCTCAAAAATTCACTTCAAGCTTGTAGCCAACTCCTTCACCAAATGCCCCATACACCTGTAAATGTAGCAACTCACCACCTGAAAGTCATTCCCCACAATCATGTGTCAAGGGTCATCTCCTGGGAAGGAGTCAGGCTCTTCACGTGCCACAGCTGTGTAAAGCTCTGTCCTATTAACAACTCAGAAACCACTCTCCTGTTGCTCTGTTTTCCCTGGATATCTTTACAGAGGCAGGAGCATGAAATATTACTTGTATCCATCACACAACTTTCCAAATACTGTCTTTCTAAACCATTGCTCCCCTTTCCCTTTTCTTTCCCACAGCAGAAAGCCTGATGTAATCCATGTGCATTCTACCGAAAAAAAAGGTCTTTCAAATCACACTAAAATAAGGCAGAAGGAGAAAACATTTTTTAGTTATATAACTGAAGGGTGGTGTGCTCGAGACATTTTCTATCTGCAATTATACTGAGGTTTGTTTTAAGACGAGCTTCTTCCTGAAAAACAGACCAATTAACTCTTGGTAGAATGCAACCAGATAAAAAACAAGTTATACATCAAAAGCTTCATTCCCTTCCCAAATGAAAACACCGCTGGCATTTTTTTTTTTTTTTGGTGGGGTATCTATGTCTATCCTAAATCATCTGATTTCCTCTGGAAATAAGATCAGAGGGTTTTTTATGATACTTCCACACGAAGGAAAGATTTCCTGCTTTGTTTAGTCCAGCTTTGAAAGCTATGTTTACTCGATAGCAACCTTCCATAAACATACGCACATACACATAGATATATATATGGGCAAGAACATGACATTTGTTCACGGAGCCTCCGCCTCTCCCAAAGGACCAAGGCAACCCGGAGCTCGAGGCCGCTTTTCGCGACTGAGCCCCGCTCCCACGCAGCTTCTTTCCCCGAACCCCCTCGGAAACTTGTGCCAAATATCCCGCTCCATCCCCAGCGTGGGCACAGCTCCGGCCAGGCATTGCTGCCAGAAACAGCCCGGCACGGAGCCTGGCCTCACCCGCTCCCCCGGCACCGCGGAGGCGGCTGGCCCGCTGCGCCCATCCGCGCTGCCCGCACGTCCCGCACGGCCTCCCCGCTCCGCACCGTGTACGTCTCCACCAGCTCGGAGCCCAGGACTCGGGCCTCTCGCGGGGGCTCCTCGCCGTCCTCGCCTCCCGCCGCCGCCTCCATGTCGCCGGGAGAGGCGCCGGGGAGCAGCCGCTCAGGCCGTCACGGCTCCCCCACGGCCGCCACCGCCGCCCGCCCCCACCGCCCGCCCGGCCCGCACAGCCGCCGCCGCCATCTTGGCTCAACGCCCTCAGGGCGCGGCGCGCCCCGCCCGCGCCGCTTTATGGCACCTGGGGGGCGGGGCTCGAGTGAGGGGGCGGGGCATCAGCGGGGGCGCGGCTCAATGCAGGGCCGGGGTGGGGCCGTGGCCCACGGGGGCGGGGTTAGAGTGTTTGGACGCGCATGCGCGCTCGCTGGTGACGGGGGGTTTTGCGCTGTGCCTTGCTGTGCAATCCAATGGGTTTCCATGCAATGTAGTCCAGTCCAATGGAATCCGATGAAATAGAATCCAATCCAATGCAATCCGATGGAACCCAACGGAACAGAATCCAATCCAATGGAATCCAATGCAATAGAATCCAATCCAGTGCAATCTGATGCAATGCAACGGAACAGAATCCAATCCAATGGAATCCATTGGAATAGAATCCAGTCCAGTGCAATCCAGTGGAATCCAAGGGAATAGAATCCAATCTAGTGCAATCCAATGGAATCCACTGGAATAGAATCCAATTCAATTCACTTCAGTTCAATCCAGTACAATGCAATGCAATTCAATGAATCAAACCCACACCAATCCAGTGCAATCTCCAGATGCAATTGCTGCAGTGCAGAGATGCCAAGGGCTGAGCCCCCTCCCAGCATGGTGGCTGTGACACTGCCCCAGCTGCTGGCAGCTCGTGGGGCACATCTATGCCCACCGAGGGCTGCAGGAGGGTTGGACAGTGTCATGCTTGGATGAGGTGCCACTGCAGTGGTTCTGTGACTGAGCTGCCTGGTGCCACCCCAAAAACAGAGCTGAGGAGCTAGGCTTATGGGCCAGACTTCAGGAATGAACCCAGAGTGAACTTGAGGTGTTGTTTGGGGTGATTTACTGACAGCATGGACTCTACTTTCACTGTCCCACTGAGCATGGGGAAGTGTTTCAAGCCTGTGCACACTAAAGGATCTTGACAGAAATTGGTAACAGAAGTGGCAAATCTAAAAGATGGCAAGAAAACCCTCCTCAGCCTTTTCCCCTGAGCAGAACCTGAGTTGTCCTGAGGGGGAGTCATACTATGGCAACCTTTCTGGCAGGCTCAGTGTGCACCCCAGGAACAGAAAATTGCAGGAGAGAGGATATAATTAGTTTCTTTAGGATTATCTGAGTGAATTAAAATTGAGAGATTATCTAGAAAAATTATGTTTTGGCAGAAGGATGTATCAAGCATCCATCAAGGCTTTGAAATATACTCTGTGCTACATTACACACAGACAGATTATCTTCTGGACTGTCAAGTCAAGGAGATTTTGTTAAAAAGTACCTTCCAGCAAAATGAAAGCAGTATCTACCTGCCCTTCCTTATGCTACCTGAGAGAGGAGTATTAGCTCGTATGGTGTCAATTAGCTCAGTATGATGCCATTAATTACAACAGAAATGTAAATGCCCTGGCTGGATGTGTGGAGCTGCAGCGGCAATGCTGGTGTCTCACAGATGCCACACCTCTGCAAACAAAACTGGAAAAACTCCTTTTGGTTTTTTGGGGGGTTTTTTTTTGTTTTTTGTTTTTTTTTTTTTAACTGAAAAATGTTTTCCTTTGGTCAGGATGTAGCCGAAGGATGATGTGTACAAGGACAAAACACAGAGAGTACAGGCAGCTCAACAGGGATTTTCTAATGCTGTCCCAGCATCAGGAACTGCTGCTGAGCTCAGCCTCTTCATGAGATAATAAGTGGGTTTGGAGAGCAACTTTAATTAAGCTTCCTCTGAATGTCCCGTCTCCTTAATTAAATAAAAATTTGCAGCCCTGGCGCGGCTGTCGAGTTTGATCAGTGCCAGTCTCCTGTCTCCTCCTCCTAAAGCAGTTCCTGCCTGCAGGCACTGTGGCTCATGGTGTGACAGCCCTGTCCTGGCTGGCAGAGAAGAGGAAATGACAGGAGCAATGTGGCTGGGGAAGGGGGAAAATGGGTCCTTCCTCAGCTAAAACGTTCCAAGTAGGATTTAGGAAGCAGTAAAATAAAGAATTTTGCTGTTGCTGGGTCTGGACTCTCTCAGGGACAGGTGCCTAAGGCAGGGAAGGGGGATGCTGGAGCATTTTGCTGCAGTTTGGAGCCATGACACAGCCCAAGGAGCCCTGCAAACATCCCTGATCTCAAATAAAATTGCAAATTAGTTGAGCTTCTGCCTTTTATTTCCTTATATTTGACCTCAAGAATGCCTCTGCTGGTTTTGAATTGGGTTACAGCTGCTTGGAAATGAGAACCTGAAACAAAGTTTTGGAGGAAAAAAGCTCAGTAAAGCTTCCCACTTGCCTTGGTAGCTTGGAGTGACCAACAAGTGGGACAGGGATAGCATGTCAGGATGCCGCTGGAGCCGGAGCTAACAGGCTGTACCTGAGCCCAGTGACAGCTGGCATGTCACCGAGCCAGCCATGCCCAGATTAAGGGCCCTTGCGCTGGCAGCCCTCCTCAGACTATAGATAGCCACACTCCCTCTGCCATGGGGCTCACGTGAGGAGGCAAAGGAAGGTTCTGAGGGTGATTTTTCCTCAGAACACTCCATCACCTGCAGTAGCCACCCCCAGTGCTTTGCATGGCAGAGACTCTGGGTTTCCCTATAAAACCACAATTCCCAATTCTTTTGTAAGCAAACAACTTAGGAGAGCCCAGGGATGCTGAAGCTTTGTCTCCAGGCAGCCGGTGGGGAGGCAGGGCTTGGCATGGTGCCACTCGCCTGCTCCTCTTCCCTGGAGGAACATCACCTCCTGCTGCCAGATGGGATTTCATCCTTTCCTCTAGGCTCGGCTCTGTTTGGGAAGTTTCTGCTCACATCAGATGTTCACAGAACTGCAGCTTTCCCATGCCAGTGTGTAGAGTGGCAGTGGCCCAGATTCCCCCACTCTCAGCACACAAAGACCCTTCCTCCACATCCCGACCTGAATTTCATCTCAGCTCTCTTTAGCAGACCTTTTAAAGGAAATGTTAGGGCCCCCCTCCTGAGCTACATTTACCCTAAATATATTCTGATGCATCCTAAGGGCTGTTTTCAGGGTGACTCAGAGCCATCACTTCCTAGGATGGAGGGACAGGGCCAGGTGTGATTCCTCAGCCCCTGCCCTGGTGCCTGTTAGTGCCCAGAGCTGGCACCTGCCACTCCACTGTCCCTGTGGTGAATCCCAAGCGGGGAGAAGCAGCCAGGGGCTGGGGCTTGCCTTGGGGCAGCACTTCCTTGGTCTCTCTGGGGTTACCCAGGAGGTTTTGGGTGATAGTTTGGTTCTGGGGGACAGCAGGTCTCCCATCCCAGCCTGTGCCCTCACCTAAGAACAGGCTCCAATGCCCTTTAACAAAATAGCTACTTCCCTCTGCCACTTTTTCTGACTTTCATGTGTTAAAGGCAACCAAAATATTAAATGCGTTCGAACTGGGAAGACTAACTGCTTCAAAAATCAATTCCTTAAATGTGACATTTTTCCTTTTTATTCCATCTGCTACCCCTGTGCTGACCAGAGGCAGGGCTGGCCTGAAGCCTGGGCAAATCAAAGCCAGTGGGTGCCCACAGGACCACAATTCCTATCAGGCTCTGCAATGAGTTAATCTTTTAGTACCCAGAACCTGGAAGGATGTGGGGATGGGTTTGTGCTCACCTGCATCCCTACTTTGTGCTGACACCACCCGGCTCCCTGGTTAATGGCTTGGACATTCCAAAGGGACTGCAGCATGATTCCTCTTAAGGGGGAATTTTTAGAAAAGATGGAAACTAACAGTTGCATTAATTGCGTTTTCAATTTTGCAAACTAATCCTTAAATAAAGCAGCTGGAGGTGAGACGGGCACCGTAAGGTGTCAGAGCCCTCTGGACACAAGAGGGAGTCCTGAATCATTAAAAAGAGAGATTTGTCTTTGGTTGCTGTGGATTAAAACACTCTTCACTGCACCGAGAAAGCTGCTCATCACTTTTGACTTTGGTGTGTTCTGCTTTCCACCATGGCTGGGTAAATCTGTGGTAAATCCACAGTAATTCCAGGAGTGTGGATTTTAGCCATTTGCAGTGGGGACAGGTCAGCTTGCTGGCTGGGTGCAGTGAGTCATGATCTCCTAAAGGGCTGGCAATTATCCCCGGAATCAAACCGAGTTGATACCTCCCTTTAGGTAGCTGATCCTCACATTTTGCAGCCCCAGCTGAAAACAGAAGACGGGGGCAAAGCTCCATCTGCCTCCACTCCTCTCCGTGGCACAGGGGCCGCACATTCCCCGGTGCTCCGTTCCTGTCCGCACTCGGCATCGGCTGCCCCGAGGGCATCGTCCCAGCTGCAATCCGCCATGGATTCGGGGACACCCAGCAGAGGGGACCAGGGGCCCTCACACCCCCTGTACCCGCTGCCCCGGGAGACATTTGTGGCTGGACAGGGATATTTTGGGACATGTGCCTTTCCTGTAATTCCCAGTTCTATTGAGCACAGTATAATCTTTCTAACACAGCTTCCAGGGGGGAACACTTTGGAGGTGGAGGCGACGTGATGGCACGGGTCCGGTCAGGACAGCCATGAACCGCAATATATCAGCAATTTCGGCAGGTCCTGCTGAAAAGTGGTGGCTTGATCCCACAACAAAGTCACGAGGAGACCTCCAGCTGCCGCGGAGCGGGGCCGGGGCTGGGGCTGGCCCCGGACGTGCCAGCGCCAGGCTCGGCGGTGTCCCCATCCCAAGGCACGCAGGCGAGGCATTCCTGGGGGGCCGGGCATGCGGGGCTGTGGTGGGCTGGTCCCAGCCCCCGGGGTCCGCACCCCCCTATATCAGCCGTGCCCGCAGGGCAGCGCCGGCACAGGGACCGTGACAGCCCCCGGCCCCTCGCCCGCCTGCTCCAGCCATGGATGACATTTATAAGGCAGCGGTGAGTGCCTCCCCTTGGGGCGGTGGGTTGGGGACGGGGGTCTGAAATGGGTCTAGGGGTTTGTTGTAGGTTCCCCAAAGCTATATTATCATTATCATTTATCCACTGAATTGTTACAGCAATAATTCAGTGGATAAATGGAAATGAGAAATAATTATGGGGCAGTGACTTTTAGTCAACATCCTCATCCAGGACGCAGACCCTTCCCTCGCACGGCTCTGGAATTTTCACACTCCTCTTACAAGTGTGAAACTCTCAACCTGCTGTAAAATTATTTACAATGACCCCCTGGTTCCCCACTGTAAAGCAGGGAGATGGCTTCTAGATGGAGTTATAAATCTCAATAAAACCTGCATGGCAAAAGAGATGACTCTTGGTTTTAGCTCAGAGAAAGCAGAGGAGGATATCCCAGGAAATAAACATTATTTGTATGGGTTAAAACTCACCCTCTTCTTTCTGGTGCTTTACAACTCTGCCACTGCTATGTTCCCCTCTTCTTTATCTGAGTATTTTTCAGGGGGATTTTAAACCCCCCCCTTTTTTTTTTCTCAGTTATTTCCAAACCTCCTCCTCTGTTTTGCTGCTCCTGCTCTGTGCTGTGCAGAATACAGAACGTGAGCTATGCCCTGGGGAACGTGGAGCGTCCTTAGGCTATTTTAACTTCCACAGCTGCACGCTGCACTCACTGTGTAAACCCGAAGTATTTGGTCTGTAATAAGAACACTGCATTATTCTGTAATGTAGACAGACAGAGATATGTGAGCAGAATAAGGATGAAAATAGATAATGGCTTGTGTGGATTGCTATTGTATCCATAACTGGATTTAGAGTAAGAGCTTTTTGGTGCTTTTCCTCCCCTTAAATATACAGCTGATCAAGTTGGTTTTTTAAGTAAGAGCACAAAAGAAATGCATCATACAAGTCTTCTTATTATTTCAAGGTTTTTAGAGGGAAGCAATATAGTCCTTGGTAGGTAATTGAAGAAAAAAATACCCCAATGCTCACACATCCCTTGTCCCTTGGTCAGCCTTGAACCTTGTGAAATGGAACCCTGTAGTGATCCTAATAGTGTGAAAAGGTTCAGGAAAGGCTGAGTCCCTCAGCCAGCACTTTCAAAAGGGAGAAAATTGGAACCTGTAATATCAAAGAAAATCCAGGCCTTTCTAATTAAGGTTTTTAATTAAATATGTTCTCTGTGACTCAAGGCACAGGCTCTTTCCTCGTCATATAGGGATCACATGCCCATTAATTAGGTAAATGTAGGGTCTGAGTCCTGGGCATTAACTCCCAACACCTTTATAGAGGCAAAACAGGTCCAAGCCAGGCACAGCTGAGACAAACAGCTCTTTCGTGGATCTATTTCCCACAATTTAGACTGTAAGAAAACATTTACCTGTGAAAAAAAAATTGAAGAACTTCAGTTTCCCCTGTCTGACTTCAAAGGGAGCCATGGGATGGAGAGAAGAGCTGATAAAAGCAAATACAGCAGATTTGGCATTGCCAGAGCTGCTGCAGTGCTGTGAGCTTAGAGCTTGCCTTCCCACGCTGCAGTCAGAAAAACCTCTTCCTGGAAGGATGTGGAGGAAAAAGAGGAATAAGGCAGCCAACAGCACCCATGTCCAGAGCAAACTATGAACAGCTCAAGAGACATACATCTCTGTGACAAAAATGGCACTCTATAGCAACAATGCATTTAATTTATATACACCACATCTATCATTTCAGTACTCAAGGAGGCTTCAAAAGTGAATAGCTGTATATTTTTTGCACGCTGGTAGCATATAGTAATATTACATTTATGCCAATCCCCTATGTGCAGCCAGAGAACCCAATGGATTTTCATTTTACCCACTCATGCCTAGATAAGGGTGTGCAAACACAAAGCTATTTTGGGAATATTTTTAGGCTCTGTTAAGCGGTGCCTAGAACAGTGCCAGGGACAAGTGTCCAGATAAAGGGCTGCAAGGATAAATACCAAAGCCTGGGAACAATCGGGCAGCTCATCTTTATCTCCAGCACCTCTCTCAGCCAGGCTTATAAATAGCAGCTGCAACAAGAGTGTCACAGAGCAGGACGTGGCTGTGGCCATCGTGGTGGTGGCTGCCCTTGCTCTGCCCAGACAATGTCTACAGAGGGCCAGCAGCTGCCTGCCTGCCTTCAGCAGCACCAAAAACACACTGGGTTTGGGTTTCCTGCAGCAGTGGAGAAAAATCCTGCCACCGTCCTTAGTGCTTTCTGACAAGTCCTCACCTCCTGGAGCAAGGGGAGTGGGATAAAATGCTCTGCCTGCTTCCCACAGGCTCTGTCCTGCTAAGGAAAAGTACTTTCGCTGCTTCTTGCTGCAAGCAGGAAGAACCAGCTGGCTTTTGCAAAACCATTGCCCTCCAGGGCAAAAGAATCAGCTTTTGTTCAAAGACAGTGCCACAACCCTGGGTTGTGGGGTTCTGCTCCAAACAAAACATGGCAGGGATGGGTGTTGGGGGCCACTTGGGTGGGGGTGGCAGCAAGGAGACTTTAGTGGGGCCAGACAGGGCAGGCATGGGGTCCTACCTGGCTGGATCTAGCAGCCTACCTGAGTGTTGACCAGCACAGGAAGGAAAAGTTGATGTTTTCATGGATGCTACCAAAGGGGCAGTTGGACATGATGGTGAGGGAAGCAAGTTCAGCTAAGCAGTACCTGGAATGAAGCCAGAGAGAAATGCACTTAAACGGGTATGACACAGAGCTGATTGATTCCCCTTTGCTCTCCTTCTGGATTATTTTCATTAATTCATGCTATCCAATAAGCATGAATTGGATGGTGTGAGGGGATTGAATTAGCGCAGAGTTTGGGAACAATCTGCCAGCCCATGTCAGCTAGTGCCTTTTGGTTCCACAGGCCATTTCTTCAGAGAGATTCCCAGCACAGGCTGAAGGGAATAGCAGCTCCCTTCAGAGCCAGCCACCTTTGTAATAACCCTGTCTCAGATGCAAGCAGAGCAGTGAAGCTTTGGACAGGGCAGGAGTTCCCTGAATCTAGGGCTGAAAAACAACTACCAGGGACAGTCTTGTCTACCTCTCCCTCCCCAGGGAACTCTCAAGCATGTCTCATCTCTGATCTGGCATTGGCCCACATGCAACCAGCCCTCAGCAGTACAGCCATCCTTGCAGTGAAACCTGCCAGCAACAAGAAATTATCCCCAAATAGTTTACAGAGGCATATTCTTTTCCCAGTGGGCTTTCCCTGCTTGTACAAAGGCTATTTCTGCCGTGTATTAGCATCTGTTACTCTAGAGAAGTTATGTTTGCTTCAAAGAAGATGTGAATATTTTTTTAAGGGGAAGAATCTCTTAGACTACAAAAACTTGTGGTATCAAAACCTCCCTGGCTGTACATTTCCTGGTCCACGAGGTTGCCTCTTGTGAGGTTTGGTTGATGCTGGCAAATGCTGTTGAATGAATAATGTGTCCTTTTAGCAATTAGTGATGCTGACAAAACTAAAATAACTTGGTGTCTGTGTTTTCCTTACAGGTTGAGCAGCTGACAGAAGAGCAAAAAAATGGTAGGTGCACCTTAAACCTGACAGCACAGCCTAAAGTTGAGCTCCCCAGCCAGCAGCCCTGCCTGCCTCAGCAATAACACTCTGCAAAATGCTTTGGCCAGACTGGCCTAGGCAGGGCATGACCCAGGGATTTTGATCAACCAGCATTTCCTGCAAGGTGGTTCCTGTGGTGTGCCTGGGTGTCCCACAACGCCATGCCTGGGCACTCCTGGGGTGCACAGCCAGGGAAGGCTGTGCCTGGGATGAGCCCTTTGCCTGCAGGATGAAGGTGCAGGGCAGGAGTCCCTCACATCTCCTCTCCCCTCCCTCTGCAGAGTTCAAGGCTGCCTTTGACATCTTCGTGCTGGGGGCAGAGGATGGATGCATCAGCACCAAGGAGCTGGGGAAGGTGATGAGGATGCTGGGGCAGAACCCCACCCCTGAGGAGCTGCAGGAGATGATAGATGAGGTGGATGAAGATGGTGAGAAGTTTGGGTTTCTTCCACTCTCCCAAGCAGCATCCCCACATCTGGGGGTGTGGGGGCCATCTGTGCAGTGCTGGGAAGATCCATGATGGGGACAGTCACAGCTGTGTGGTGCAATCTGCTGTGAATTCAAAGGACACTAAACACCCACCAAACCTCAGCATGATTCCTTTAGGGAATTTCCAGGCAAAGGGAAACTATAGAAATTTTTATTCCTACAATGATCAGCCTGCTTGAACTGAATTTGAGGGGTACTGTGAAATTGTACAGACCCTTTAAAAAAACAAAATGTAGGCTGAATGGAGGAACTTCATTTCAGAAATGCCATTTAGAGGATTCTATCATCAGGAAAGTCTCACTGCTCAAGTGTGCACACCCCCACAAAAGTAACTGTCAATACCAGTTAAATCAGTGTACTGATGTCACACATAACAAAATCCACTGTGGGCATTTGGGCAGAAATACCACACAAAGTAACTGGAAAATAAAGTCAGTTAAAAATCAGGCAAAAAAGGAAAGCATCTGAGTTTTTGAAAACAACACTACTATACTGCAGGTACAAAACCACACTGCATGAATACCTGCCTTCTAGAGCTTTCAATATTAATACCTAAATGAGATGGATAGGCATCTCCATAGCAGGAATTTCCATTCTTTGGTGCTTCCAGAAGGACTTTTGCCAAGGCAAAATGGCTGTGAAAGGTAAAAATCCACTTACAAGGTCAGAGAAGGGCCTCAGTCACTTCTTCCAGCATCCTGAGAGCTGACTTTTGCTGCAGGGCTGCTCTCCCGAGTTTTGGCCCTTGGTTGCTGAAGGGAAGTGTGATCCATCATTGGCATTGCCCATCCACCCCTCGTAGCTCCAGCTGATGGCTCCAGCTGGGCTCCTCTTTCCTGCATTCCTCAAGCCCAGTATGAGAAGAGACTGAGGCATCAGACCTCGTGTATTCTTCCAGTTTGACTTGTATAGACACTGTCTGATGGCAGTCTTAGTTTTTAACTTTAACAATAATGGGTTTAACACCACCACTTAAGGTTTTGGGGTTCTGAATTAATGCAGCTGTGCAGGGAAGCTGGGTGGGCCACTCTGGTGGAGCTGCTCATGGAGAAGTGTGGAGCTCAGTCAGGGTGCTGGTGCTGACCCAGAAAGTCCATTCTTCCCACAGGCAGCGGCACCGTGGACTTTGATGAGTTCCTGGTTATGATGGTCCGGTGCATGAAAGATGACAGCAAAGGAAAAACCGAGGAGGAACTCTCAGACCTCTTTAGGATGTTTGATAAGTAAGAGCCATGAGCACAGCATGGTGGGGTGGTGGGAGGAGTGCAGCCAGCCCTGCTCCCTCTCCCCAGCAGCTCTGTCTGGTCCTGAGCTCTTCTTCCTGGCACAGAAATGCTGATGGCTACATCGACCTCGAGGAGCTGAAAATCATGCTGCAGGCCACAGGAGAGACCATCACTGAGGATGACATAGAGGAACTGATGAAAGATGGGGATAAAAACAACGATGGCAGGATTGACTATGATGGTAGGACTCTTTCTTGCATGTGGTTTGGTCACAAGCCCTTGGCCATCCCCCTGGGCTGCTCCCATGGTCTTGGTTGCCTTCTCAGATGAGCGTGAGCTCACGCATGCAGGGCTGGGCAATGAATCTGACAGGAGCATGTGTGCACAGGGATGGGGAGGTTCTTACACTTCTGAAACGGGAGCAAGGACCTGGGGCTGCCTTAACTCTCCCCTTGCTGCACTGGAGCACTGCCACTTTTCACCAGTCCCCTCCTGCCCCCTTAACACAAGCACCATTTCTGAGGGGCTGTATCTTTGAATGTGATGCTGACAAAATGATCCCCAGACCACTTCTGAGCTGAGTCAGAGACCGTGTCCCCCCCCAGCACTCACTCACCTCCAGTGTTTTGGTGGCAGCTGAGGGTGACGCTGGGCTCCAGTGACATTTCCAGCAGGAGTCACAAGGAGTCCTCGCCACAGTCAGAGGAGCAGTAGCCATCCCCCGCCCCTTGGCCTCTTGCATATCGTGAGGGTGGAAGAGGAGACAGGGCTGGGAAAAGCTGCCAAGAGCACACTTGGCAGCTGTGAGGGCACTTCAGTCTCACCTCACACCTCTTGTCTCCAATGTCTTCCCCTTGGCAGAGTTCCTGGAGTTTATGAAGGGGGTTGAATAAATCTGAGGCCAGATGGACAGCTTGAATCTCCTAAACCCTCCAGCTCTGCATCTCATCTCCTTGACTAAATCCCCTGGCTACTGGCATGAAGACTGAGTGCTGAGAAGGGTGGCCAGGGGGAAATAAAACCTGTTAATACCCAGTGCCTCAGCTGGTCATTCCTTGGACGTTCAGTGACAGCTTCACCCCTGTTGTGCACTCATGATTAATGAAACCAATGCTGGGGGCGACTTCTGGCAAGGTGACATCGCAGCTGGAGCTTTAAGCCTCCAAGGAAGTATTTTGCTGCCAGCCCAATGGCAAAGTCCATCCAACAGGGCCATGGGTGATCGGTGGGGAGCTGCCTTGTTCCATCTCCTCACCCTGCCACGGTGGGCAGGCTCGGGACCTGGCACTGGTGCCTGCTGGCTTAACTGCAGCATTGGCAGCATTTTAGCAATGAAATATGAATTAAAACTCACTTCAGCCATCACTGAAATCCATGTGCCAGGGACTGTCCTTCTCCTCCCTACTGTCACCCTGGCCATCCTGAGGGTACCATCCCCTCCCTGTCAGCCTGATTGGCACCCTGTGATGCCAAAAGAAGGCCTCAGTTTGCTTTGGAAACATGAATAAAAGCCATTCCTAAGCTGGACTGGATGCTCCTTCCTGTCTCTCCCGGCCTGGTGGGAGGCAGGTACTGGCCCCTCATGGTGCCCCTGCAGCCCTGGAGGCCTCACTACAAAAAATGAGACACCCAACTTTCCCTGACAAATCACATCGGTTTGGGCCACTGAGAAGTGCACAAGCCCCGTGTGAGTCTCAGCTCCCAGGGTGACAGCAGGGCCAAGGAGCCACGCTGTCCCCAGGGGCCCTGAGCACTGTCTCCTCTCATCCCAAGGAAGTGCAGCATTCCTGTGGCATTAGCAGCTCTCCCTGCACATAGCTGCCTCCTCCCATCGAATTACAGCCCCAGCACAACTCACACATTGCAGTCGTGTTGCTAAAGTCAATCGTTTACCCAAGCAAAATAAACATTGGCAGGCCAAGGCCCGGGGCTGTGTTGGTGCAAGGCCCGGCAGCGCTGCCCTCAGCCTTGTGTGGGCCCGCGCCTCAGCTCTGCTGCCTTGTCCTTCTGCCTTTCCAACATAAACCTGATTTTTTCCCCCTCTTCTGTGGAAATGACACCCTAAAGCACCTGTGACACAGTCTCATTTATAGCAATAATGAAATATTACAATCTCATTTATAGCAATAATGAAATATTGCAGTTGAGGGCGAACAGGCCTGAGGTGAAAACAGGGAGGAGAGAGGTGGCTGATTGGAAGGACGTGGCTGGGTCTTTCCTCTAGACAAGCAGCACTAAATATTTTGCTCAACCAAGGCTTACAACAACAGGAAAACTAAGAAAATGAACCTGTCAGCTAGAAACCTAGGGTATTTTGGAAGCAGCTCTAACACAAACATCTGTTTGACCCACTCAAAGGGGTCTCCCCAAGGGTTCCAGGCCCTTGATGCCATAGCTACTGCAAATTCAGCAGGACTACAGGTGCACCAGAAGGCAATAAAAATGTGAGTGTAGGAACCCTGTGACAGGAAATGCTCCCAGATGTTAACAGATTCTGTTTCCAGCTAATCTGTAACCTAGAGATGAAAAAGAAACATTTTCTGCCTCCGCAGCATAGCAGCAGCAGTTGTTTCCCACTGAAACCTGTGAGGACACAGCATGGCCTCATGTTTTACCCCAGGCCTGGGATCCCCCAGAGCTGAGGTGATGCCAGCTGTCCCCACACCCACGGCCACCCCATCCCTGCACTCCCATCACATCAGCATCACTGACAGCCCCCTTATCCTCCTCTGTCCTGGCCAAATCCCAGCATCCAAAAAGAACTTCTCCAAGATATTCGCCACTGTTTACTGATAGGCTTTGGTTCCTTGGAGGGTGAAAAAGAGAAAAAATAAGGTTAACCCCTTCCTTTCAGTCAGCTTGGTGGCTTGGACTGTGCTGTGACCTAGGGAAAAGGAGGCTGGCAGGAGCCACCCGGCCCTGTGTCTGGGCTCTTCCCCTTGGCTCGATGGCACTGGCAGCAGAAAGCCACAGCCTCACTGGCTGCCCACCCTTTTCCAAGAGTAAAGCAAGGAAGGTGGTGGCTGGAGAGAGAAGGCAAAGGTCTTGTAGGAGTCAAAACTTGTCACTAGAAGAGCAGATACCACCGGGACTATTCAGGCTTTTCCCGTCCTTAGAACAGGAGGTTGAGAAGCCAGGAAAACTGCTGCCAGGCTGGACTGCCTTAACGCAGTCAGACAGCAAATGCTGCAGAGTGAGGAGCTGCCTGTCCCCCCAGTCAGACAGCAAATGCTGCAGGGTGAGGAGCTGTGGGTGGATTTCACTGTTGGCTAAAACACGGGAACAACTGCACAAGGAATGTAATATGACATGACAGGCCAGCGAGTGGGTGAGCAGGCTGAAAAAACAGCCACCCCTGAGGATCAGCCTGGCTGAGCCCCCACACAGGGGATGTGCCAACAATGAATGAAAACCACCCTGAGGAATCCATGGATCTGTGCAACTCCAAACCAGTTCACGGTTTTCGCTGCATGTGTAGTGAACCTCTGGTACCCAAAATCATTTCAGGAATGTGACACAAGTCCACATTGCCTGGGGAAAAAGAAGCAATTAACTTTTTTAATTTTTTTTTTTTTTTAATCAGGCAAAAAGTAATTTACCAGTCTCTAGATCTGTGTCTCACAGATCTTCCCAAATCTGTGTGCTCTTAGCTCCCCAGCAGAGACGGGAGCCATACAGGCAGGTGACAGCAGCCCATGCCACTGGACACTGCCACAGTTCTCAGGCCATTTATCTCCTTGCCTTTGCTGTAGATTCAAACTCCTTTGCAGCTTTATCAGTGTATTTGAGGCCTCTCCTCAGCCCTCAATAAAACTTTGCTGCGTGGACCAAGTGACTGCAGGAAGCCCTGATGAAATTTTGCAGACACTGCATAAATCTGTTAGCAGGGCAGTGGCAGTGTAACGTGAGCTAAGGTACATCAGATAAACACTTCACCAAGCCAAAGCCCCTGTGGTGTAGAAACACCTGCAACAGCCCTGAAACCAGGGCAAAGCAGAACACATGTTCTGTTGCTGCTTCTTTTTGACCACACTATTGAAAGGAGGGGCAGAGCAACATGTGTCCAGCCTATCTTTATCATCATTGTGAACATCAATGTCCCCAGTGAATACCTTGCCCCATCAGAGCATTTTGCAGGGCTTTGATTTCCCCACCCCGGTTCTGTGCTCTTGGCTTTCAGAGCAATGGCTCACCTTTGCCAAATGAGATGATTTGAGATTTGGTTACATGCCCTTTGCTCTTTTTCTTTTTTAAAATCAAAGCAGAGAAAGGAGCCAAACTGGAACTTGATACTGAGTCCTCTTAATTGCAAAGGGGAGGAATAATCAGCAGCAAGTATGACGTACAGCAGCAGCAAGCATAAGATATATAAGCTGATGTACAGCAGTTGTTAAGCATTGAGATGCTTTTGAGTTCTTTGTCTTCCTGCAGGATACCAATCATGAGAGTTTTGAAGTTTTTAAATATCAAAGATGACAGAGCTCTGCGTAATAGGAATAGCTTCAAGTGGGCCACAGCTGCCAGTTCGCCCCCCTGGGCTCTGTATACGTAATGCCCCCAAAAAGGATCTCCAACTTCACTTCACCAACAGAACTTAAATGATTTCACAAGGCAGGAGAAAGAGGATGGAGACCCACCCAGAGGCAGAGTCAGCACAAACTCCCCTCCACAGCTTTCCCTTCTGGGCTGGACAACTGTACAAACAGAAAAGCTGTCAACAGAGGTGTCACAGGGTTAGCAAATGCAATGGGTGGTCACTGATGTCCAGGCAGTGTCCTGCAGAACCACCACGTGTGCAGGGAGCACCCAACAACAAACCTGACACCAACCTGCTGTGGAAGCTCACAAAATTCCTGTCTCTTGCTACACAATGATGCCTGGATTAAGGTTACGTTCCTCTGTGCTGCATTTTGTCACGCAGCTGCTATTTTGGTCAGAAAGTCAGCAAGCCCTTATTTGGGAAGCTGTCCCACTGAAGGGCAGCATGAAGGGCAGCAAGATGAAAAGGCTGCTTCCCAAGGCAGGCCTGGGGCAGCTGCCTGGAGCCACAGGAAGCCCAGATCTTGCCCTCTGCTTCTCGTTAACATTCCAACATCCTCTTCTCAGCCTGACCCTTGCCTCTCTTCCCTCAGACTGCATCTTGTGGGTGAGCTATCCCCACAACACATGCACTCTGGGGAAGATATCACAGGGGTTGAGATGAAATCTCCCTTCTGGTATGGAAAAGTTTTAGTGCTGGAGATTTAAAATGCAGAACTTCAACTGGGTAGAAAATCTGCAGACACACAGGTGAAGGTGTAGACAGACAAACACCAAGTGCTCTGTTGAGAGGTTTTTTCCTTTTGCTCTTGTAACACACATCTACACCAGACCGATCACACTGACCTCAACTGGAGCAGCCACTCCCATCTTCTTCAATATCAGCAACAACTCCACTCTCTGCGTGCCTTAATCATCTAATCATCTACCAAGCAGCAGAGTGAGCCTTGCCAATGAACTTTGTCATGCTGTAGCTTAATATTAAATGTTTTTTGCTGATACCTTTGCTAGTGATCCTTTAAGTTCCTCAAACACCTGTTTGTAACAGGCTGAAAAACCCCAACCTCCACAAAAGCCCAAGAGATGCACACAGCAGGAATCAGACAGCTGAGGGCTACAGACTTTACAACCCCATTGACTCGCGAGTTTCAGATTAGCAAATCTCTTTATATTGCTTGGTTTAAGGGTGGGCGAGTTTTCCTGATCATTCAAAACCAATTAAAAAGTGGGAACTGGGAAAAGATTTTTGAACTTAAGCCAGAAAGAATTCAAACTAACACACGTAATTTTGGTAATCAGATAAACTATTCCAAACATAAACTGCATGAATTGGATGTTCCAGCCAAATTGTTTTTCACCCAGCAAGTGTTTTGCTGCTCTGCTGCAGTCAGAAGGTTCGTGCAAACCCCCAGCCCTGGTGGCACTGCACGGCTTTACCCCACCGGGTGGACAAGCGCGGGCACTGCAATGTCGGGACAGCTGGTTGCATTCCAACAGGAGCCTCGTGCCAGGAGTGGGAAGTGGAAAGTACAGCTCTTTACAGAGCTCTGAGGGGGCCCTGGAGAGTGAAGCCCTCTCCTCATGTACAAAACAGCAGGAGCAAAACCCGGGCTCAGCTCCTCCCGGGATTTTGCACATTACTCCCCTCATCTCCCCAAGGCAGCACATTTCATCAGACAGTACTTTAGTTATTGGACTGAAAAACATTCCCTAAAATCAGCCACTGTTAAAAAATGTGTATTTTGTATATTCCTAACCCCTTACATGTTCCCGTGGGTACATTAATGCTTCAGTATCTATGAGTATTTCAGGATCCAACACACAGCAACTCTAACACAAACTGCTGTGGTCTCCAACACCTCAGCCAGCCCTCCCTCACTCTCCTGCTTCCTGGATTCTCACAGCTGTAGGGAACCACACAGCAAAGCTGCAGACTTGTAACAGCCCTCGGAAATTTCACCTTGCTGTAACAAGACCAGGAATTATCACTAAAGTCATGGTACCAGAGAAAGAAAATGTCACCCATTTCCAAAAGCACAAGGAGGATCCAAGGAACTCCAAGGCAGGCAGGCTCCCCTGGATCACTACTCACAGGCTTGATGCACAGCTGCCAGCTAAAACACAACTCAAACAAGGCTTCTGGAGGGCTCTCCTCAAATTCAGGTGGTGAAGGCTTTGTTACATACAATTTTATTTTAAAAAAATGCTGTAACACACATGCCAGTAATAAAACTGGGTCTTTTTATTAAAGCACATCAGTCCTTTTTCTGCTGAGCAGCCTGCTGAGCTGCCTGCTTGGCATTGTTGGCCTGCATCTTCTTCAGCCCCTTTTTGTTGTGTTTCTTTGCAAATCTCATGTTCCTCAGAAACTTGGGATCAACCTATAAAAATAAAGGAAAAAAAAGCCATGTTGCAGAAGAGACATATATAAAAACATTTATAGCTCCATATTGTTCCAATTATTTCCAAATGCAAGCTGTGACTAGTTCAGACTTTTTTTCTGACTTTTCAACAAAATTATTTTAGACATCTGTACTCAGGCTTTAACAGCTATTTTCCTTAACTGCCATTAACAAACAAAAAAATCCCAAACCCCAGCAATAAACATAAAGAAAGATTAGGATGAGCAAAGCTGCAGGAGAGGCAGGACTGAACCCTCAGTGAGCTTTGCAGAAGACAAATTTTTACATCACTTCCAAAAAGCTTTGTAGATCATAACATCTACAAAGCAAATAAAATCACAACCCTCCCCTAACACAAAATTTACTGTTTTCACTTTTAAATGTGGAAAAAGACCCTGTTGTACCATTTGGATAATCTCAGAAAATGCAATATACTGCCACTTTCATGTGTTTTGCCCCAAAATGCCAGTTCCTCTTATTTTAAAATGAAATTATCTGGATTAGTATAGACAGTAAAACAATATTGAAGGAGAGAGAAGGAGAGGAGGAGGAGAGGAGGAGACACAGCAAGACTCAAAAGGGAAAGGAACCATTCAACTGGCAAGTGTTTGTTTTACTGGAAACAGCACTCAGTGACAGCCACCAGAAGAGGACAGGGACCAAACTGGCCACTGACTAAAATGCAGTTTTATAGACATACAAGGGCAGATTTCATGTGGGTTAGAAATATCCCAGCTGCATGTCAGGTAAGTAAAAGGACTGAACCCCAGTGGTTCTGAACACCTGCAACAAAGGCCTCTGTCTGCAAAAAAATGTGTCAGTCAAAATAAATACAAATTCTTGATTTTTCTCCCAATTAAGCCTCAGTGATCCAATAGCCTGGGAATATCAGTAGAAATACTCACCCCTTTGAGAGATTCGTATCTATGGGTTTTGGGCTTCTTGATGCCATTTCTGTGCCACTTACGGGCTATGTGGAAAATGAGACAATTACTTAAATTACAGTTTCTGCTATTATTTAGCAGATGCATTAGTTTCTTTTTAAGTGTACCTGACTATCAGAATGATGTGGAATAGACAATTTTCAGACCCTATCCAAACTACATTTGAATTAAAACCACATCTCTATGCTCATCCCTCTGCATGGGCTTCCAATCCAGAGATTTCGGGCAGCTCATTAACCAATGACACACTGACAGCACCACCAGCAGAATAAAAGGCCTCACCCATTAATAAATTCAAGCACCTGTGGTCAAAGGGCACTGTCACTCACTTTTTAACACCAAGCTGAACTGGCTCATGACCTCTGCTAAGTCACAGCACTGATGAGAAGACCCCAAACATGAACTGTTTCATCACTGTGGCCATCTCTGGATAGCACAGGATCCCAGAGATGAAGCTTTTCAGGAACATCAGAGAATGACAGGATGGTTGGGGTTGGAAATAACATTAAAGACCATCCTGTTCCACCCCCCTACCGAGGACAAGGACATCTCTCACCAGACCGGGCTGCTCCAAGCCCTGTCCCACCTGGCTTTGGACACTTCCAGGGATGGGGCAGGCACAGCTTCTCTGAGCAACCTGTGCCAGGGCCTCCCCACCCTCACAGGGAAACATTTCTTCCTAATACCAAATCTAAGCCTACTCTCTGTCAGTATGAAGCCATTCCCCTGTGTCCTGTCACTGCCTGCTCTTGTAAAGAGTCTCTCTGCCTGCTCGGTTGGGGATGATCACCACAGAATCACTGAGGCTGGAAAAGGCCTCTGAGATCCTCGAGTCTGACCTATGACCCAACCACACCATGACACCGAGTGCCACATTCAGTCTTTGCTTAAATACCTCCAGTGATGGTGACACCACCCCCTCTGTCACCACCACCTCTCCAGGCAGCCCGTTCCAATGTCTAAGCACCATTCCTGTGAAAAAATTCTTCCTGATGTCCAACCTAAACCTCCCCTGATACTGTCGTCCTACTGCTGGTTACCTGGGAGGCCGACTCCCAGTTTTCTAACGTAAAAGTTCTTAATTTTCTGCTTACATATTAATTCTACGTTGAGCACAAACAAGTCCCGGCTCTTACCACACTCCTTTAAACCCCCCCATTCCATCGCTGCGCAGCATCACCTTATCTGGCTGCACACCCCCGGGCAGACCGTGCTGCCATCACCGCGCCCGTCCCAGCCCGGTTAAACCCTCCCGGATCCCCGCCTCGCTCACACTGGTTGTGCGTGGTGTGGTTCTTGGACTTGGCCATGGTCGCACCTGCGGGAGATAAGAACACGGCTCAGCCGGGCTGGGCTGCTGAGGGGCGCCGGCTCCCGCCCCAGAGCCCGCCCGGCACCGAGCCCCTGCTATCGCCCCGCTCCGACAGCCCCGACCCGGCCCCTCCACCCGGCCCGGCCCGCGGATGGGCTCGGATGGTGCCGGATGGGCTCGGATGGTGCCGGATGGGCTCGGATGGTACCGGGGCCGCCCTCACCGGAGCCGCGCTCGCCGCCGCCGCCGGACCGGAAGAGAAAGAGCACCGCGGGGGCTGCCGGGAATCAGGGACGGACCGGAACCCCGCGTCCTATAGTTCCGTCCGGCATTTCTCTGTTGTTTTCCCGCACAGCCCCTGTTCCCCCGGCCGCCGCTCTCCCCGGCTGCCGCTCCCGCTCCGTGAGGGACCTGAGGCCGCCACCGCTCCCGCCCCGGGAAGGCCTCGGCACGGCAGGGCCCGCAACATCCAGTGATGGGCGGACCTGGTCCCTCGGCGACGGGGTTCCCCCACCAACACGGTTCCCAGCAACACGGTCCCGCCACTAACGTGCCCCCCGACCATGGCCTCTGCCGGCCGGGGCGACAGAGCCGGGATCCGAGGCTGCCCTGCACGGGGCCCTGCCCGACCGCCGTGGGAGCCTGAGGGCCTCGGCCCCATCGGAATCCGGGCACGGTTTTTCTGCGCGTTGCACCGCGCTCGGGTAATACAGTCAGGCACAGGCAATGTTCCTCCGGGCGGCTTCATTCAATGCTGTTCATCTTTATATATTGTATGAATATATTTGTATGAAGCACCAGAGGCTCGAATAGCTCTGTTTGCTCTCAGACAATTGGCAGCGTTGGCTGTGCCACTTCGGTGACCCTCAAAACCCCCCATGCCCAGCAAAGACGTGGCACAGTGCAGGGGTTTGTGACAATGCTGGCCATGCTGCGAGGGTAAAGTTTCCCTAAAGATAGGGAGTGAGACTTAGGTATTTTAGTACGCAAAAGACACTGAAATGATGACTATGATGGGAAAATTTCCTCATGAAAAGGGTAGACATTGCAAAGGTTTGCCCAGAGTGGTGGTGGAGCCATCGTCCCTGGAGGTGTTCAAGGAATTGTGGATTTGTGGTCATGGATTGAGGCATCTCTCAGGGTGAAGTGTCACAGGAATAAGGGGAACCAAAGGCCAAGCTTCCCCAAGCCACCTGGGTTTTATCGGTTGACCAATTGCAGCATTTCTGCTCAAGGCTGCTTTGATTTCAAACGGGAACCTCTGAAATATGAGCAGAAAAGGCTTAGGCTCTTCTGTGTTGTGGGAACATACTGCCATCTTTTTATGGCATTGCCTTTATTTTACAATGAGAGGCACAAGTGAATGGCTGAAAATAACCCAGACTGAAAAAACCAGCTCAGAGACCAAAAGCCCCATGTGAGAAACAATGGTCACTTTTTTAAGTTTCAAAGGTTTATTAAACTTTAACAAAATACAGTCAAGGACTGAATAAGGACAAAGAGCAGCACCAAGAGCCCACGTGACCAGCAGCCACATGTTCAGCTATAAATTGGATGTCCTGGTTTTTATACCCTTGGCCTTGTCAGTCAACCCCTTCTTGGCCATCCATTGGTGGAGGTTACTTTCTTACATCTTGATTATAGGTCAGGTATTGCCACAGCAACAAGCCAGCCCTCCCCAAATTCCCCAAATGCCATCCAGTGACAACAATATAACAGGGAGGGGAAAGAGGGCTATGAGAGGACATATTACAGTAACATAACTACATCTACAAAACTTCTTCTAACATACACATAATATTTATCCCTCAATTGTGAGAGCCAACCATCTTGCTACTCATCTATAAAACCCATGTTATAAATACATGTTAAAATATTGGCTTTTCACAAATATTAAAATGTATGCAAGAT